>VWZK01007894.1:74164-91238 GCA_013396935.1 Baryphthengus martii | reverse complement strand
GTTGGGGACTGACCTGTTGGAGAGCAGCAAATAGGAAAGGGACCTGGGGGTCCTGGCTGATAGCAGGATGACCATGAGCCAGCAATGTGCCCTTGTGGCCAAAAAGGCTAGTGGCATCCTGGGGTGTATTAGAAGGGGGCTGGTTAATAGGTCGAGAGGTTCCCTTCCCTCTCTACTCTGCCCTGGTGAGGCCGTATCTGAAATATTGTGTCCATTTCTGGGGCCCTCAGAAGAAGAGCAGGGAACTCCTTGAAAGAGTCCAGTGCAGACCACAAAGATGATTAAGGGAGTAGGACACCTACCTTAAGAGGAAAGGCTGAGGGAGCTGGGTCTCTTTAGCTTGGAGGAGATTGAGGGGTGGCCTCATTAATGTTTATAAATATGTAAAGAGTGTCAGGAGGATGAAGCCAGGCTCTTCTCAGTGATGTCCAATGATAGGACAAAGGGCAAGGGGTGCAAGCTGGAGCATAGGAGTTTCCATGTAACCATAAAGAAAAAACTTTTTTACGGTTAGGGTGACAGAGCACTGGAACAGGCTCCCCAGAGAGGTTGTGGATTCTCCTTCTCTGGAGATACTCAAAACCCACCTGGATGCATTCCTGTGTGACCTACTCTAGGTGATCCTGCTCTGGCAGGGGGGTTGGACTCGATGATCTTTCAAAGTCCCTTCCAACCCCTAACATTCTGTGATACTGGGGATTGCCCTGACCCAGGTGCAGGACCCTGCACTAGGCCTTGTTGAACCTCATGAAGTTCACATAGGCTCATTTCTCCAGCTTGTCCAAGCCCCTCTGGATGGCTTCCCATCTCTCGGGTGTGTCAACTGCACCACTCATCTTGGTGTCACCTGCCAACTTGCTGAGAGTGCACTTAATGCCAAAAAAACGGTAACCATTGAAGGCTGCCAGAAAGGGAGATTCTCTAGCGAAAATAACTCTCATAAAAGCTTCAACACTTAGTGTTCTGTTGGAGGAAATAAAGGCTGTTTAATTTATTTATTTTTTATCTTCACTCTAATGAAAAGATCTGAGTCTAACATCTGCGCTAGCTCTACTACGCTGGTTTCTGATAAAACTATTTTGAAAGCAGTAACACGTGTCAAAATTAGCAGGGACCGTATGTGGAAGTTTTTCATTTGTTATTTAAGCGTGGGTCTATATTTGCAATATTTGTAGAACATACTATTGAAGGTGTAATGGAGGGACTTGATTTTGATGTGATTTTTGGTGAGAACACTGTAAAATGGTGGAGCAGATCAAATAAGATTCTAGGACTGTTGTGACACACAAACTTGAAACAATAAACATAATGGGATAAAGGAAAAAAACAACCAATGTATTTATTTTTCATATCTGATCTCTTTTTGATGTCCTCTTCTACACTCTGTTTCCAGCTAGTAATCAACATTTTCTCCCTCATCATCCTCTTCTAATCTCATCATTTAAATTAATTAATAACAAGAGAGAGTTTCTAATGTCTTTCGTGTATAGCAAGAAACTGGAATTACTGAAACTGAGTATGTTTTGTATGATAAATACCCCTTTTTTTTGGGGGGGGGGGGGGGGGGGGGTGGGGGGGGGGGGGGGGGCAAAACATAAATTTTGAGCACTTAAGAAAGAGTCCTTTTTTCAGGATTGTAGTCTTAGCTTCCTGTGAAAATACTTGTACATCGTTACCTTCTGGCTCCTGTAATCCATTCAAGAAGAGCGCTGCTGGTTATTTTGGTCTTGCAGCTGGCCCTCTGCAAAGACAAGTTCGCAGGTGAGGTGTAAGAGTTCATGTTTTCATCTTAGACTGGGCAAAAAAAGTCTGTTTATAGGATTGTTTTTGGAAGCTGTGACGTTGCACCTGCTGCTGGCCCCCCTGTCTTAAATTGCAGCACAGCGAAAAGAAGCCCTGTGTGCTTCCACTGTTAGGGTACAGCTGAGGGGCTGGATAGCCATGCTCTGGTCTCAAGCCAGTGTGTATGAACACGCTTACAAAAATAAACTGCTCTCTTGTTATTCAGGGCAAATAATTTTAAAGGGTGTGTTTACAGCCCTTTTCTAACTGGATTGTCTTTCTTGAAGAGCTGGGTGGATGGAGGAGGTGCCTCTGCTCCCTTTCTGTGCTGTTGTGCTTTTGGAGGTGGTCAGCTTTGGAGCCAGGGCTTGCAAGGGTCTAGGGGCTACTCCTTCTTACTATGGGGGTGAGAAAGGGGTGAGAATCTTTTTGAAATTGGTGAGAATCAGGTTCTTCTTTGGATCTCGCTATAAGATTCCTATCACTCTCAGCTAGTTATCTGAATTTCCTCTTACCAGTGAGAGGTGAGAACCACTTCCAGGTCATTACAGTTTATGATAGACATACTATGCAAGTAGGACCAGCCATTTTCGGACATGTCAGTCATCTGCAGCCTCTTGCCGTTAACTTATAAGGGAACACCAGACTTGAGTATGCTGCTGCTGCTGCTGCCTTAGCCACGGCCGCCTTGCCTTTGGCAGTGGAGGTGCTTGCCTATAAGACCTAGTCTTACTGATGCAGCAGTGGCTCAAAAGCATAAGCTACAAGCTTGTGGGGTGTTTTTGGGTTGGTTTTTTTTTTGTTTTTTTTTGTTTTGTTTGGTTGGTTTGGTTTGTTTTTTTTGTTTTTGCGTTTTTTTTTAACTTTCAAATGAAAGCCATGGAAAATGATGACACATGACTTTTCACCAAGGAAAGTTTCCCCATCGTTACTGGTGAATGGGCAAGTAGATTTTCAAACATAACTTATGTTTATATAATGAGGCATTTGTTTTGCTTTGTTTTAGAATCTGGGTTAGAGGATGTTTGGAGACTGGAGGGGTGGATAGGAAGTGGACAGCAATTATTTGAGTGAAATTAGTTTTACTCTCTAGTTCTTTTAGAGCTGCACTGAGGGGAAACAGACCCTCTTGTATAGAAAATTGATGTTTGGCTTTGTTCATAAGTGTGGAAGCACAATGATTCTGTTTGTGTTATTGTTTCTGAGTATTAATGCCTTAGAAACAGACATCTGGATGTTTGCCAAAGCTTGCTTCTTATCACACTTAATGATTCAGAATAGAAGTCATCAGGAGGCTGGGATGGAGATCATGGAGCCCATGATGGTTTGAGTAAAGAAGCGGTACATCTCTGCCATTCGTAAATAGTATGTTTTAGCACCCCTGAGAATGTTTATTTTAGAAACCTCTTCTGGTTGAGTACATGTTTGGTTCAGTTTAAAGTATCTGTTTCAGAGACAGGGTGCCAACGTAACATTGTACTCGTACGAGGTCACCAAACTGCTAGCAAGTGACGTACTGGTGAGATGAGCTGCCAGTGCTGGATTAAAAGCTGCTAGTCAAGGGGATTTGACTTATTATTTCTGCTTTTATTTTCTTTTTTTTTTCTTTTTTTTTTTTCCCCCGCCAGTTTGGAAGGTTCTGGACAACTGGGGAGGAAGAGATGATCCTTACAACTGTCTTTGTAGTTTAACAGTAGGTGTTTCTAAAATACATAGGACAAATTCATAGCAAATAAATGACTGTGTTTCATAGCTTTTGCCTAATTACTACTTGGAACTGTTGTGAAGTTTCTGTTTTTGCTTGACTTTTGGTGAGAATGACAGATTACTTTGGAGAAACCTGTGATCATCTCAAAGATTTGTACACAGTATTTCAGTCCAGAATTAAAAGTTTGCTCTTGAAATCTAAATTCCAGTTACGTGTCTTTTTACTTTGTAAGATCTCATTAACTTTGCTATGGAATTCTTGTGCATTGTGTTTCTGAATAGATTTTTTTTTTTTTTTAATTGGCTGCTCAGAATATGAAGTTAAACTGTTTTGCTCCATGGCAGTGATTTTTGTATTGAAGTGGACATGAGGCCTGAAGGGGTTGGGGCAGATGGGGAGGTTGAGAAGAAACCAAACCTTATGGTATTGTCTCAGAAAGCATTTGAGCACTCTCACATTATACCAGTTTCAGCTTCAATTTCAGATGACACAGTAATTTTGTGAATGCAACAGTAATTGATTGGTGTTATTATGACTTTGTTTATTTCATAGCAATTGCAAAATACAGCATTGAGTATAGATGCTGGTTTGGGGTTTTTCTTGTTTGGATTTTTTTTGTATCAGAAAGGAGTTAAATACAGTACCGATGTAGTCTTTTTCTTCGGTCTCATTTTCCCTCATCTGTCTTCTTACTGCCTTCCAAGATGTGAGCACATCCTTTTCCTTCTGTTCCTCTTCTCTTTCCCAGTAGTTACCCAGTCGTCTTGTTAATCCGTTCCTGTACAACCACAGACCATACAGCTGGTGGTTTCCAAATCACACCTTGCCACCTGTCCTTTCTTCAGCCAAGTTCTCATTTCTCAGTGGCTTGCATTATAAAGCAAATATCCTTGCCTCTTTTGTCAGACCTACATCTAGAGAGGAGCCGTCTGAGTGCTGAAAATCGTAAGTAAGTGAGATGTTAGTGTCCCATGAGTAGCCCATGCCTTTGCATTCTTAAAAGGTCAGGCAAGATGCTAATGGGTACTTTGAAATACACAGAAAGATCTTGGAGCTGGGATGTTGGTAGACCTCTTTTGTACAAAAGTTTGGTGAGATTACAGGTAGAAATTGCATTCACATTAGGCAGTAGGGTGTCAAGAAGATATTTTTAGGTGGGAAAGAACTAGTGTGGGGGAAGAGGAGCCAGACGGGTACCTTGATGATCAGAAAAAGTTACATGAGATTAAGACTGCATATGGCTTGTCTGTAAGGCCTTGAATCCTTCTTTCAGAGGTTCCCTCTGAAGTCAGCAGGGAGAGGCAGAGGTATCTCTGAAGAGCAACTTGGACTACCTGTGTCTTTATGACAGTCGAGTCCCTGTCTTGTGCACGGAGAAATACTTGAAGTTTAATGGGAAGAATCTTGGTCATCATGATACTTATTCTTAGAAACATTGGTTGATGGCCAGTGGAAGGTTTTCAAAGAAGGAAGAGAGGAGCCTGAAGTTACGCTAGCAAGATTTTTAGATAGATAGGTCACTTCTTGTCAGTGGGTCATTGAAACCTGAGTGCTTAGGATGCCTAAAAATAAAGACTACATAAACCACTGCAAAAATAGCACTGCAGAGGATACCCATCCCAGCTTGATGGGCCATGTTTGTTTCTCCCTAAGTCTTGCAGTTCCATGAAAAGGGGATGTGACAACAGCTTTGATATAATCTGAAATGTTGCAGCAGATATTGTAATGCAAAGGCTGTGAAATCACTGACTTCTCAGTTCCTTTCATATCTGCAGCTGATTGTTCTTTCCTAGTAGAACTCTCCATACAAATGTACAGATTTCTTTTGTGTTGCCTGTTAGAAGATACTACAATAAGTAAATTAGGATGAATAACAAAATAGCAGGACCTAAACCTTATCACATGTGGTTGGTTGAGTTTGTAGTATTGGTTTGGTTTCTTTCGTGTTTTGTCTTGTTTTGGTGTGTTGGGCTTTTTTTCCCAGTTGTGTCATTTTGGTCATCACTGCATCTGCAACAGGCAACTAGAGTAGCTGTATAAATAAGTGAATAGCAGCAAATGTATTGGCTACCATTAGGAACAGGCATGGAGGTGGAAGAGACTGAGTTAGCTGCAATCTGAGGATATTTTGCCACTTACTGGCCAAGGAAACATTGAAACTAGAGTCAATTTGGGAGGAAGGAGGATTAGCTTCTGTTAGATACACATCCCCTGATTGTTGGGTATTTCCCAACCAAATTAGTTTTCTGACAGAACTAAATGATTTTCAAGCACCCTCACAGAATCACAGAATGGTTGAGCTTGGAAGTGGCTTCTGGAGGTCATTTAGTTCAAACTCCTGTGCTCAAGCAGGGTCACTTTGGGCTTGTTGCCCAGGACCATATGCAGGTGGCTTTTGAATATCTCCAAAGATGGAGAGTCCACAACCTCAATGGGCAACCTGTGCCAGGGGCTTGGTCACCCTCACAGTCAAAAAAGCATTTCTTGTTATTCAGAGCGAACCTCCAGTGTTTCAGTTTGTGCCCGTTGCCTCTGGCCCTGTCACTGTGCACCACTGAAAACTGCCTGGCTCTGCATTTTTCTCCCTTCAGGTATTAACGTACGTTGGTAAGATCCTCTGAGCTTTCTTATCTCCAGGCTAAACAGTCCCATCTCTCTCAACCTTTCCTCATATGCAAAGCTGTCCAGTCCCATCATCTTTCTGGTCTTTTGCTGGAGTCTTTCCAGTATGTTTGTGCTTTTTGTGTTGAGGAGTCAAGAACTGGACACAGAGTACTCCAGGTGTGGTCTCACCTTCTGGACGAGGGAACATGACTTGAGAATGTGTGAGGGAAGCCTTTTGCTAAGTAGGGACTTCTTAAGAGGTCTTTTTCAGCACATACTTACATATTGTCTCTCTGTTGCAGATTTGTTTTTTAAATCACTTTTGAGTTGGTAGAAGTTCATGTTAGGAACTGGATAATATTATGTCATTAAATGAAAGCTGAAGAGTAACTGCTTCTTTTTCCATCTGCAGGCTCTCTATGATGCCTCACTAATAATGAGTAAAACCAATCATTTAAATTCATCCATTCAGGAATATTTTTCTGGGGAGTCAGTCAAATTCCGTGTGAATCTGATTTTATTTAATCTTCTGATAAACAACCTTACTCTATTAAGCCTGTTTCATTTTCTCCTGTCTAGTTTTGAATCTAATACTTGTCTCATCTAATCAATGAGGCAAATTTTGGCAAAGCTCTGGGATTCTTTATAGCTCAGCCGTCATCTGGGTTTTTTTGCGCTATGCTACATGGAAACAGCTGACAGCTTCAATTTTTTTTTTCCTCTGGAGCGCTTTGGTTATGAATGTTAGAAAGGTTTTTAAAGAGCGTGTAGTGACTTTCACCTTCTGACCCCGGCTCAAATACAGCTGAGATTGACAGTAACTGCATCTTATTACGGTGCTGAGGAGTTGAGTGAGCTGCATGCAGTAAGTTCATTGTGTAAGTTGTTGTGATATCCTTGCTGCCACTGCCGCTCTCCTCGGCGCTCTGGTGGCTCAATGATGGGGCGTGTCAGGCCAGCGTGGGAGCGTATAGCCGCATCGGAGGATCCAATGGGGTTTATTTGGGGGGGATCCCAGTGGTCTGGTACGCTTCCCGCCCCATTTCTTTGTGTTGTGGTTCTGGGCTTGGTGTTGGTGTATGTGCTGTCCGTGCTTACCGCAAGAGGGAAATGAGATTCCAAAAGGCGTTACCGAATGTTATAAAGCTTGTGGCGGGCACGGACCTAACTATTCCCAAGGTAAGAGCTGTACCTATATAGTGGATTTCTTTGTACTGCCCTACTCCATAGTTAGAGGTGTTTGTTTGGAAATAATTGTATCAATGATAAATTTATTCCTTACCAAAACAAAAGTAAAAAAAGCAAGCTTGGAATTTCCTGCTCAGGTGTCATAGAACAAGAAATCTTTCCATCTTCTGCATCCTCCTTGCTTCCTCTTTTCTCTGTGTCGCTACTGAGAGTACAATTTTCTTGGTTTTATCCTCGTGCAGCAGTTTCCAACTAGCACATCAAAGAAGGTTAAGTATGAATGGTTTTTTTTTTTTGTTTTACTTAAAGGGCACAGAGAGGACACATGCCTTGCTTGGTGTCATTTAGCTGATCAATACCACTATCAAGAATAGGGCCGTGATTCCCTGCATCCTTGGAAGGGCAAGGGTTTGCCTGGAAACATGTGCAACGTGTCTGATAAAACTCTGCTACTTGCCCTTATCTCAGCACTTACCTGCTTCTCCTGGCTGAGGTGCTTTGTTTGTGCAATCTGTGAAGCTCCTATCTGCACAACATTCCTGAAAAGCAGTGAAGTTGTTATTCTGATGGGACTTCTGAAAATGGTTCAGGGAAGTGTGAAACCAAATCTACCAAACTGTGGAGCAGCTTTTACCCAGCAGAGCCTCCATCCAGTATAGGTATGGAAACTCACATTTTCCTGTCTGCAAGTGGCAACTTTTTAGAATTTTTCTCGCCCTGTTCCCATCAACAGGGAAGCCTTCTACTGCAGAGCTGTATGTCAGACTTGGGACTCTCAAAATGACAGGGAACTGTGTGGGAGGGAGTGATAGCTGGGAGAGGAAGAGGTGGGGTGAGGGAAGGACAGGTTGCTGGGTAAAACTTTCCTGATTTAGGCTAGAACAGCATACCTTTTAATATATTCTGCTTAAAATGAGCCTGCAAGAGACAGGAATAGCAGTTGGGGAGCAGATAAGTGATAAACGATGTGTTAAGGAGCCTATTCCAACTAAAAAGGATTTCTTGCTGTTTTCTGCAGCTGCCTTCAACACCTCTGTGGAATCTGCTCACCAAAGCTTCTACTGTGGGTGGAAGAAGTTGTATTTGTGGCATGGTAGATATTAAAACACATGCTTTATATAGCCAACACAACTTAAAAGCTGTATCAGCAGCTTCAGAAATGTTTCTTTAAATTACATATTCTGAAGACAGAAATTTTTTTAATACAAAGTTGCTCAAAATGTGAGGCAGTTGTTGAAAGGCTCAGGCAAATTTTTATCCATCTGTTAGATCCTGTGGCTATTTTTGGCTAAAATTTTACACTTACAGATTTTCTTTATTCTGAGCTAACAATTGCATTGTATGAGAAAAATGACCAGAGGAGGTGTTTCCTAATTCTAACAGAATCATTACTGTATCACAAACACAAAGTAATTATGAAGATTTTAAGGCAGATCAGTTGCTCTTCAGTCTTGCAACATGATTATGTTTTGTCTCACAAAGTATGAAAATTCTCTGATATCAGTCAGAGTACTCTGGATTCTCATTCAAGCTTTAAGTTCCGTTTCTGTAAGAAAGAAATGTGATCTCTGACTATTCCTTTGTGAATATGGCCAACATCAAAGAAAATTAGAAACCCACAGTAATTCAATATATAGTTAACTTTGAGTTCAAAATGAGAGGTTTAGCTATTGAGCCGTAATATGGCTCTGGTTAAAAATATTTCCTTCCTCATAATCTATAAATAACATCATAAGTGTGGTTTACACTCTTGTTCTCCAAACACTCTGTTTTACTTCTGTTCTAGGCCACTTGCACTCCTGATCTCTGACTAGACTGGGTCCTGCTCATTGGCCAGGCATCTGTCTTATTTTCAGTAATTCCCTTTTATTTTCTTTAGTAGCATGATGGTGCAGGGAATGGTTTGTGGATTACAGAACCGAGGACTTCTAGTTCCTGCTGCCACAGGAGTAGGTAGATTCCTTAGTACAAGCTTGGTGTTGCATTTGGTCACATCACACAGAGGCTTGTAATACTGTGCTGGTCATGCCTAGAGTTTGGCAAATGGTCTTGCTCAACTGAGAAAGAAGGTTGGAGAGAATAACAAGGAAGAAGAAAATTATAAGCATTCTTTCTCTTTTCTTCCTTCACTGTGTTTTGGGACAGTTAAACAAAGTGATATTAGCACTAATGTGAGACTTAATGTGTTCTGACTCTGGCAGCTGTACTTCTTTGTGAACCACAAAGAACAGTTTAGAGAAAATACAAACCCGTGAAGCATTCTTTTGTGTGCTTTAGAACACATTACAATTTCTTTGAAAAGAAAATAAAAATTGCTTTACCAGCTTAAAAATCCTGGAAAGAAAAGGACTTCAGAATTGGGAAAGTTTGTATTATGCATCTGAAAAGTCAGAGTTTGCATTAGTGGTTCTTATGTGAGTTTTACCAGCTTCAGTCTTTCGGTGACACAAAAGTTAGGCTCCTGCTGAGAATTACGGTTCAGTAGAGTCTGATATTTATTTTCTTTAGCTAGAAATAACATTGAGTGTGTGACCAAAGTAGGTTTATTATACTGGCATATATTGAAATTTCTTAGAATTTACATTTCATTATTTAATATTATTTTATTTATGCAACTCTATCTTCAGTTTGTTTTATTTGGAGCTCAATCTGTAGTGCCATATTTTCTTTTTTTTTAGGAGGAGGCTCTGCTACATTTGTTTCTTCAATAGTAATTTTTTTCCTGCGTGTTTTTGAGTGTAGAGGTGGTGCAAGGCTTAAATTCTGGGTTACAGGCCTTTTTTTGAACTAGAATAGGTTGCACACTGTTTAATCAACATGAAAAGGATTCTGCTGTTCGTGCACAACATAAAGCTGAAACATGTGGAATGTATTGTTTAAACCCATGCTTTCTTCTTTGCCTTGCAACTTGTCAGCGTTTGTGTCCCCCTTCTTAGGTAAAAGTGAATAAGGGACAGATATAAAGAATTATATGGAACTGTTTAGACTGTAATGTATGCATGAATTAAGCAAGATGGACGTGATAGGTGTGTTGCAGATTAGTGGCAAGTCTAAGGACAGAGTTTGAGTCCCAGTAATCAATGTCAGCCTAAAAGAGACTGATATATCAAAATTGTGTGTCACATTCATGAATTGCTTCTAAGCCTTGAATTTTTTTCAGGACTCTGGAAAATTATTTTCTAGGAATTGATTAATTGAATACAGAAGAATATAATTTTTGTGTTGCTAAAGGAAGGACAGGCTACTGGACTACTAATTCCTTAATTTCATATATTTTCAATCTTATTATTTTAAGTTGGAAGGTGGAACATGCTGCTGCAAACTTTTCTTGATCATGGTGTTCTTTGCATCGGTTTCTTGTAGTAGCTGTGAAATCTGCCTGTCACCTTGCGTCATGGCATTTTCAAAGAAGGATATAGGGAACGATTAAAGAGAAAAATAAGTAGTGACTTTAGTAATAAACTTGGGTTTATGTTTTACACACTTAAATATCCAGTTGCAGTCGAGCTTGGGAATCAAAATAGAAGAATTTAGACCTACAATGTACTGTAGCTGAAAATGTTTAAAAGTAATGTTTGATTAGCTTCTCTCTGTATTCCACAAAATTAAGATTTTCCAAAAAAGGGTCTCAGATAATGTATGTGTCTGAGTGGGAGAATGAAAAAGAGAATGGATAGGAAACCCAAGACAAGATCTATAGGGTCGAGTTGGGAAGGGAATGTTCCTTAGTGATTCCAGTTATCACTCACCACTTGTAAAGTGGTGACTTTTTTTCCCTTCTTACTTTGTATGTTTTTCCTCTTGGGTCAGTAGGAGAGCAATTTCTGGGAATGGGGAAGTAGTACAGTAAATCCATTGTGCCTCTAGGACGTATTAACTTCAAAAGATACGGTGCTTCAGTCTCCTAGCTAAAGTCAGACAGAATCTAGCCTGCTTGTTTTTTGTTTCTCTGTCTCCAGTGTGATTCTATCTTGCAAAGGCATGGTCTAATTCTTTCAAGTGGAAAGTATTGAAGGAGGTTTGTTTCAATGAATGTGATACCTCTGGTGAGTTGGATCTAAGTCAGATGGCTGTGCCAAGTATGGGGGTCTTGAAGTTTAAGGAGGAAAAAAAGAAAACGGTTTTTTTCAATTATAGTTTAATTTAAAAAGAAAAACTCTAGCAAGTTTAGCTTGAAATTACATGTGGATTGCAAGCAGGATTGTTACAATGTTAATTTATTTACTGAGATGAGCAGTAGTATTCTGAGATTTTCCTTCACACACATGACATTCATATTTGGCATGGGTAAGCATTCCTATCTGAAGGAATTTTTCTCGGGTTTTTTTGCAGCACTTTTTATTTCCTAGAGTGTAGGAAGAGCAACTGGAGTAGGTTTGCATCCCTTTTCCTACAGTCCTCCTGTAACTGTATGTGTTGGCTAGATCTAGTTAACTGGCTAAGAGATACTGACAAAGTTTTAAAGGAAACCTTTGAAGTGTCAAGACTTGAAGGGATGGGTGCTGTTTCATCAGGGCAGGCTCTAATATCTTTGCAGAGGTTCAAGGGATGCAGTGATATTGCAAATTGACAATTCATTTGAATAATGCAGATTATAGAATTGAGGTGTTTAATTGCATTTAATTTTTCTTTTTTTCCCCCCACTTCCTTTTCCTCAAACGTCTTAATAGAAGTCTTTCTTGTGATGTTCTGTATTTAAAAAGATACCGAGTACTTTGCTCTTTTTAAAGGCTTTGCTTTCTCCCTTTATTCTCTGTAGCTCTCCTCACTGGGTTGTCTACTGGTTGCCTAAAGCTCTGAACATGTGAGTTAAGGAAAAGGACAAACCGGATAAAAGTGACTTAGCCTTTAACGTGGAGTCTACTACTGGGTGAGACTACCATTGGGTGAGAGGTGAAGCACACTTCCAAAAAAAACCCAACACCTCAAAACTAGGAAACAAAGGAAAATAAAAAGAATTCAATACTTGAAAGGTGACTTGTGGCCTTTGTGGAAGGGTACCTGTCTGTTAAAGTTTTGGTTGCTCAAGTAGATAAAACAAGGAGGTGGCAATTCTCAAATAACAGGCCTGTGTAATTGTCCCTTAAAATTGGCGAACAGTTTGCTGCTCTGGCAGCTGGGACGTGCCCTGTTAGCTGCAGACCATACAAATGATCTGTTTAGTTTAGTGTGGTTGGTTGGCTTAAAAAAGAAATGGAAAGCTTTTCTGTGGTTTCATTGTCTCTTCAGCCGACTCTTGGATGTTGTTGTTGGACACCAGCACCCAAACTGCAAGCTTGAGCCAGGCAAGGGGGTCGTCTTGAGAGGGTAGGGGGACCTCAGTACTGCACCACTGCCTTGTGGTCATTTAAAGCTGATGATTCCCTGCTTTTCCTTAAGTAACCTTTGGGTCAGAGTGGTGTCTCTGCCCTTTGTGAGAGGAAATTAAAATTTATCTTCTTAAAATACATACGGTATTCTACACTATGATGTAGTTTTACTATTTGGAAAAATGATTGTGATTTCCTGTTCATACATGTAGGAGATGCGCTATTTTTTAAAATTTCTTTTTCTGAGTTTTACCCCAGTTGGATTGTAGTTTCTGTACTAACTAAAGGGAGATTTCTGAGGTTAAAACTCTAGATAATCAGAGTAGGGTTGCAGAAACAGCACTTATCAGAAACCAACACTAAAAACCCAGCAAAGACATCTTAAAAAAAGTGTTTGAGACTGAAAAGAGGAAACAGTCTAGGAGGTGATGTTCTCTATTACTAAACATAAAGTAAACTTCTTGAACATAAATTTCGATTTAAATAGACAAGCATTTACTAAGAAGGGACCTTTTATAGCTATTGGAGGGAAGTACTTGAGTTTTAAGCTTATTTCCATCAGTGTGCCCTTCTCTGCATCACACGAGCAAGTAACTAGAAACAACCAAGGAATCAGATGATATTCCAGAAAGTTAGTAATGTTTTAAGCTTCAAAGAGAAATGTTTGAAATTGCAGGAATTTCTGAGTATCTCTCTTGCTTTTTTTCTTAAAGGATTTGAATGTGGATCTGAATCTGGCTTTCTAAAAGTGATTATCAGTATGGTCTGTAAATTTTGAAAAATATTGTAATTGTCAACGCATCGCCTGACATTTACTGCTAACAGTTAAGAAAACCCTACGATCTAAAGAGAACAAATAACCACTGCTTACTGTTGGACTTGCATCAAAATCCTTCTCTCACTCTTTCAGAAAAATGCAGCCAGCTGTAGCTTCCAGCTAATGTACAACTAGAACCGAGAGAGGGAACAGCTGCGCTCTGAAAAACAGCA
Source organism: Baryphthengus martii (assembly GCA_013396935.1). Classification (NCBI taxonomy): domain Eukaryota; kingdom Metazoa; phylum Chordata; class Aves; order Coraciiformes; family Momotidae; genus Baryphthengus; species Baryphthengus martii. Next base: position 77,657 of record VWZK01007894.1, on the reverse strand, counting down.
TAGCTCAAAGGCAGCAGCGCCCGCCTCAGCTCCTCTGGTGTTTGGTTTCAGACTAGAATGATATATTTTGGGATAATTTTACGTATGTAAGTAAGATTTTCTAGGTGATCCGTAGGTTAAAGTTTTCTTGACTAAAAAAAACCTAAACAAATGATGTTTGCTTTGAGAGTAGCTTCATCCTGTTGTTTTTTCTTTCTTAACTGGTGCTTCTAGCATTTCTTAAACATTTCTGTGACCGTCAGTATTTGTCAGATAGTGATTGTAGGTCCAGTATTGTGCAAGCAGCGTCTCTGAAGCTACTTGGTGAGTGTATGTCAGCCAAAAAGACCTTATGCCTGGTTCACCTAGATTATGAGGAGTATCACCTAGAAATAGGTGGCAGTGGCCGAATAAAATATTTCTACTTGGTGGGCTTCTGTGTTGGGATGTGTGACCCTTTTGTTAAGGAGCAAATAGTGTGTGTCACGTTTCACTTAATACTGCAGGTGAATCTACATGTGGCAGATCTAAAATGAGAAAGTTGTGTCTAACATTAGGGAAATCACATTATCAGAAAAAATTGAAGTACTGAGTATGAAGAGTGGTAAGTGTGAAGATGTGCATCCATGCAGTTTTTACTGTGCATCATGGTGTGCCGTGCATCATGGTGTGCCAAACATCATTCTGTACCTCGCTGAAAGATACTTAAAGCTTGTCATATGGAAGTTTTTTACAAGCTAGAAACTTTTGACTAACCATCTTCTAGTGAATATAAATTCAATACTCCCATAAAATCTGACTTGCAGTGACTGATTTAAGTGACTCCAAGTTTTTTTTTTATAGGATTGCATCCATCAGATGTTGTTAAGAACTCACAGCATTTTGTCTCCATTGCTAATGTGTGTTTTGTTCCAGATGCCACAAGATACACTTATTTCTGAACTCTACAAAAATAAGCTTAACGCTTTTTGTACTTTAAGCCAGAAGAGCATTTATTTCCTGTTTATTATGTTTTAGCCAGTGTGCTGTGTTTTAGAAAGGGTGTAACACTGGAATTTTCTAGGTAGTGAGACTATAATTTGTCATGCAAGGAAAAAAAAAAGTAAATTGTCTTAATTTCCAAAGAGGTAACTTCGTTTTTGGGTTCATGTTACAAAGTTGTGATTTACTGAGGGAGTAGGATTTACTCCTGCCAGAAGCATATGGTGTTTTGTTTTCTGCATAAAACCTGGTAATTTTCAAGGGCAAGACAATTGCAATTTATTTGCTGTTTTTAGAAACTTAAGTACTGCTGTTGCCAAGCACACAAAGTAATGTTTTACACTGGTTTTTGACAGAAACACTAACATGCAGCCAGGATCTGTCTGTTTGCTCCTTTGGTGATACCTTGCTGCTGGAAAGCCTTTCCTTGCTGGGAAGGTGGCAGGCAGAATGTGTCCCTGGCCTTGCTGCCGTGGGATCTGTCACCTGTTGGACTTGATCTTAAAGATATCTTCCAGCGAAAACAATTCTATGAACAATTCCATGGCGCTACCTGACCTTACCATGGTGCACCCTCTGATCAAAGTAGTGGTCCTCATCACTGGGTTTTGAGCATGGTGTGTCTGAGCTGCCAACATAAATGTTCCCCAATAGATGGATAAATAGTGCTGACACGGCAAATCTTTTAAAGGACGCAGTAAAATAGGCATCTGAGTTTAGTAACAGCTTCTGTGAACGTTATGATGCATTAATTTACTTAATTGAAAGTATATTTCAATTGATAGTGTGCTAAGTGATTCTTGTGCAGTCACATTAGGTAGTTGGGGACAAAATGAATACTCAAAGTAAACCTCTTTTTAATTAACGAAATCTTTGGTGGTTGTAATAATGTTGTTTTTGTAGCATCTCACAGTTTAGGAAGAGAGGGACAAAAACCAATCATGGAAAGCACAAAACTATTAATTTGTTTTTAGTTCTGTAGCTCATACGGGATATATTCCATAAATACAGAAGATGCTTCTGTGAAGAACGAAAATGAGTCACTTCTTTCTCTTTTTTTTTTCTTTTTATTCTAGTTGCAGGGTTAAAAAAAGCCTGACACTTACTGGCCACTTTTAGTTTGCTGTGAAAAGCATTTTAAAATGTTGGCAAGTATAGCGGTGGTGGTGGTACACGAGCAAGGTTGAAGAAAAAAAGAAAGAGAACATTGGCAGTAGCAAGATAAAACTTTGAAGGTTTTTCAGAAATTGTAGCATTTTAGCTTTATTCATATTTTAGTTCACATTTTTTTCATTGCCTCAGAGTTTTGGGACTGTAGTAATTGGTGCATTCAGTTGTTTTCTTCTGACATCCTGGAAATCTGATGGCTCCTGAGATAGGCACATCTTTGACAAATTAGAAAGCTCTTTAGTTTTGTGAAATGATACCAAGAATATAATACAGATATTTGTATTAAAGCTTCTAGTAATACTGGACAGCTGGAAAAAATTACAAATGTTTAAAAAACAAAATAAAGAGAGCAGATGCAAGAGAATATTATTTTGGACACGCGATAGCCATATCTTCTGGTAATTCCAGGCCATGTCCTGGTCATGTTGGCTGGTGAAAGTGTCCTGTAGAGCTGGAAGTGGAATGAAGGGTGCAAAGGAAATACCTTGAGGTATGCCAGCAGTGTGTGTTGGGCTGAGAAGGTTGCCCTGCTGGAGCTGGGATTTTTTTGGTAGTGCTGATGATTTACTTAGGAATAATGTAATCAGTATGATCTGTTAAAATATTGAACTGTATTAGCTGAATAATAGTAGTTGAATGGGTGCTGAATCACCTGTGCTAACCATTGCAGAATGACAGGAGATGCCATTATAGGTTTTGTGTAGCTCCTATGCTGTTGAATGCTACCACCAACATTGAAAATGGCTTGAAGGCTGTGGGAGTCAACACACGAGGGCTTTGTGGCTTGTTGACCAGAAGGTGTTCATTCAGTCTTACCAACGGGGGACTTAAGCTACGTACAAAATCCTTGCCTTCCTCCAAAAAGCATGAACGTCCTTCTGTAAGGTTCCCAGTCTGCTCTGGGCTCTGACTGAGGTGCTAGGTGGACAGCCAATACTTCTTGCAATGGCACTGACTGGGTTTGGACCGATACCCTGTAGCTCTACATTCGGTTTCATTTGGGGGCTGTTAGATAAAGTTGTTGTGTACTGCAATGAATCTTGAAGCTGTGGACGAGGCCATGGGGGTGTGGAGGCTAAAGAGGGTGCTATTTCATGCAACACCTGGATGCCTGCCCTGGTTCTGAAGCACATGCAAAGGCAAATGTCCTCTCTTCCCATCCTGAGTCATGGAGTTATCAGTGGCGAACTGGTAAACAAACTAAACAAATTTGCTAATTAACTTTGTGAGTTATGGAAATAAACTATGTATTGGATAAATTAAGAATATGTAAACTGTGTTTACTTACGTTTTTCTTTAGCTTTGTCTTTGGATTTAGATGTAAATGTTGGGAGGCTGCACTTGTGAATTTTCTATAAAAAAA
>VWZK01007894.1:0-74148 GCA_013396935.1 Baryphthengus martii | reverse complement strand
AAAAAAAAAAAAAAAAAAAAAATCTCCTGCAGGCAAAAGTGAGACTCTGGCCTTGATTACAATACCAGATCCCATCTGTTATTGCTGGTTTCATTATGCTGCTTAAAATTGTGTTAACATTTGAATGGAAAAGTAAATGTTTGCTAGTTTGGTTTTTTTGTGACCATAATAAAACTGGAAATTTGAAATTCAGAAAATTGGTTATGTTAAATGACTGAGCTCGTTTTGCAGATCTTGAAGAAAGGCTTTTGCAAAAGCTGGAGAAGATAAACTGGATTAGATTTTGGAGATGTTGTTTAGATCTGTTAAAAGCTGATTGCAGCAAACTTCTTGATTTGAGCACTGCCAAGTTCCCTGGAAGTGCTGTCTCTGTCTTTTGAACTCCACAGGTGTCAGACCTTTCTTTAGTGCATTATATGGAAACATGTGCATCAAGCAGTAGCTTTATGGAAGCACTTAGAGCATGAAGCTGAGACTGAAAACTGTTCTGTCCTATGTGTCTTCCCCAGATGCCAAGAACCTTTGCAATACTGTGGTTAAGATGTTTTGTTTCAAATTTTTTCCTGTATGTTAGAGCTGTTGACATATTAGGAATTTTTGTGGCAACAGTTCAGTAAAGGAAAACATGATTAGAGGCTTGGGATGGGGTAGACAACCCATGTTCTATATATGCCTCTATTACTGGATATATTTAGTATGTTGTTTAAAATAGCTTACCTTTATTTTCCCTTTCGATAAGCATACGGGCTAAGCTGTTTGTTTTTGAATAGTAAGCCACACTGTGGTGGTTATGGATGTGCAATTACTGCAAAGGCTCTGAAAATAATCAGACCTTCTCTTTTGGCATTATCTGAGTTGGACTGAAATAAGCAGCTTTTAATAGCACATATCAGCAAACCTGCCTGTTGAAAAGTTGTTGACTTTATCTCTTATGCTTGAATTTTAAAATTCAGCTGAAACTTGAAGATGATGTGGCATAATTTGCTGAAACCATGAGGGTGGTTTTTTTCCTGTTAGTTCTTGTGTTGTCAAGAGTGGAAAGTTGCAAACAAGCCAAAAAAGAAAATCTGCTGCTGAACCACTTCCAAATTTGATTTATATTTTCAGTGGCATAAATGAGATGCCGAGTTTGATGAGACATTCTACTCCTTTCAAGGGGATGCTGGCCATTAGCAAGCATGTCGAAGCTGCTGCTTGCCAGAAGAAATGCTGTTCCCCTATTGTTTGTGGATTAAGCCCAATTATTAGAAATGATCTAACTTGTATTGTTTTCTTGTTATAGATAGTTAATCTTTTTTTTTAATGCTGATCACCACATATCATTGGCTACAGACTGAAGAGAATAAAGAGGAAGTCTAAGTTAAAGAGAGAAAAGAAGTGGTGGTAAATGTTTTGGAAGTATCCGAAGTAGGCTTTATTGAGAGGAAGATTAGTGTCTCTGGCTCTCAGGTAGCTGTGGCTCAGTGGTGCATTTTGTACCAAATGATGTCTCTGTGTTGCTTGAGCTGTAAGATGAACGATTGGATTTAAGGGCAGGGTGCGGGGGGGATGATCTTGTGCTGAAACCCTGCTCTGTCAGTTTAGACAGGTCACTGGAGCAGTGAGCTGTGAACACAATTGGCAACAGTAATAATATTGCAGCTTTTAGGTACAGGTCTTCCAACTCCTACAGTTAGCTGAGATGAGAACTCTCCTCTTGTAGCAATTTTTGGTTGGTTGTTTTTTTTTTTTTGTAATCATAGATCACTAATTTTTTTAGGTGACTGAGCTTGCAAACAGGTTTTAAACTGCAGAAAGATGTTTTTAAAGTAATGTGCTGAGGCATTCTTGAAGATCCAGCTCTAGGAATGTGAGCTAAGCGCTAAGGGCTGTTCTTGGGCATCCTACTTCAGTGCACTTTCTCCTTCATGTTCTCTCTGCCTCCAGGGTCACTTTGACAGTTTAACCTCTTTTTGGAGAGCTCCTGGTTGCAAATTGCATTCTCTGGCAACAAAATGAGATTATAGAGGGAGTTGGAGGAGGTGGGTGGTGCCCAGCAATTGAAATCCCTGCCCTTGTGTTTTCTTCTAAGAAAATGCATGAATCCATAAATAAAGATTGCAGATTTGTTCAGAAACGCTGTATTTGAGGACACTTTTATGGACACCAGCTATACTTGGGATAAAACAACCACTAATATCAGCTACGTTGTCAGGCTGCCAAACTGCAAGGAGAAAATTACAGAATGCTACTCGAAGAAATCTCAAGTGCGCTTTTCTTTCTCTTGAGCAGAGCTAGGGTTGTGAGCTAGGAACACAGGAAAGAAGGACCCTACAATCCAAGCCCCTGCTACTGTAAGCCGCCACCTCTTATAATCCATTTAAAAAACATTTGAAAACTAGTTAGATTTGTTTGCTTTTGCATTCCTTCTGAAAGCTTGTTACCGAACGACACTGCTCTGATGTTTAGAAAATTCCTCTTATTTTCATTATGGCATCTTTCTTCATCTTGGTTCTTGTGCCGCAATCTTTTTGTAGTTTAAATAGATCTTACTCCTCTGAGCCTGTAAAAGCCAACATAGCCCTTTCACATGAAGAAACATAGCACTTTTAGTTTCTGACAGGACTCCCTCCTTTCCTCTGATGGTTCTCATAACAATTCTTACACATGTCACAGGGTGAACTACTCTATCTGGAACAAAATGGACAAGAATGGTACATGGTATGTTATATACCAGTCTCATACAAGACTGTGCTCAGTGGTATTACTGCTTCCTTTCCTCTACTGGGCATAACTTTCCTGATGCACACTACGTTCCTGTTTGCCTTACGTAACATTCGTTATATCTTTTTATATATATGGATATGTTAATCGATTTCCAGGGTTTCCAGGTGAGAAGTTTCTGGCCTGTTAGGGAGGGTTCTATAGTGTTTGGTGGTGGTGTATTTAGTTTCACCTCCTTTCTCTTATTCTAATCCTCGGCATCACCACAGTTTTCCGCAGAACTGTGTCCGTAGTCCTCCTCTGCTGGCAGTTCCTTCCAGCTTCATGTCACCAGGAAGCTTCGTTATAGCTGTCCTAACCATTGTCCCAGAGTAATTACCGAAATTATGCCATTCTGATTATAGACAACAGCATGTCCAAAGTAAGGTTTGTGCAACTTCTGGTTCTTATTGTACAGTTACAAACTTCTTTTTCATCTTTCAGTCACAAATTATTAAGTTCGGAGCAGAAGGACAAATTCTGTTGTGTTTTAGTTTGTTGTTGATATAGAGTCAGGCCAAATTGTTACAATTTTGCATTTTTTCAAGTTATCAGCCTAAGATCAAACAAACCCTTCCTTCTGAATTTGCCAGTTCCTTATAACTTCAAATGTGTTTGTAAAATATGAACATAGAATTGGGAATTATCTAAGTCTGAGGTGGATGATCAGTTTAAGGTCACCTGTCCTGTCCACTCCTCCCTGCAAGGTGCAGCTTTGACTTTCTGCACCAGCCAGTGTGGTGCACAAGATTTAGACGTGACCTTGATCTGTACACCAACCCTTGGTACTAACTCTAAACATTGAGCTTTACCACTGTTAGAAGCAGACACTGCCTGCAAAAATGTGCCATTTACTTCAGAAAGTGCAGTTAGTTAGAAGAACTTAGCTGAAAAGTGAAATCACTGAACAGAATTTTTCTGTTCTCACTCAAATTGGGACAGTGATAAAGAATAAAATTGCTGAACTAACTTTAATGTAATTATTTTCTGTCATGGAAGTTTCTGTGTATGTGGCTTTGGTTTAGAGATGGGGTGCTGACGAGTCTTCATGGTGATACGGAGCCATTTTAACAGTTGCTAAAAGATCTGTGAATTTATTGATTCATTTTATGAATAAATACAACAAGTAAAATCTTGGGTGTATGTTGCTTACCCTTCCCTTTCCACGTGCCAGATACAGTGCACCTGACTGGATATTATTGACTGCCTTCAGAAGATGTTCTTTTCAGAAAAACAAATGGAGTCCTTTATGTGAAATATCAAAATATCTTTCTTTCCATCATTTAAAAATGTGATATACTTGCAACTCTTGACCTCTATCTCCTCCTTTATTTTTGTATGTCTACTAATGCAAATGAACTGTCACCATGAGGATGCATATTTCTACCTTGTAAAACCTCTAAGATCTGATCTATTAAGCAAAAGGACTCCACATCTGCAAGAGAAAAAATGTGTAGAGCTTTAGCGTGTGGGTGGTCTCTTTTCCCTCTTGGAGTTTTCCAAGGTTGCCAAAGTACCTGAGTGTTTTATTGCAGAGGAAAGCTTTCTGAAGTTTTCTTGAGCTGAAATAAGCAGCATTTGCTCCTGAGTTTGGAAGTAGAGGGAGAACTAGGGTGAGTTTCATGCTGGAGCAAGAATGCCCTGCTAAAAGGACTTGCAAATAGATTTTGTGCAAGATTGGCCTAAATCCCCCTAAATGGGATGTAGCCCTGGAGTGGTCATATGGGCAATTGATAACGCGACTGCTTGGAAAGTAACATCTGCTGTTTGAAAAGTTTCTAAAATGCCTTAAGTATATTGGTTTTCCTTTCTGGTAGCAATTGTTTCTATCTGTTAAATTACAAAAAGGTTGTCTAGATGCTGAGAAGTGCACTAGGTCTTTTGAAGTAAATACTCAGGTAGTCTGCTCAGTCTTGCTGAAACAGTCTCAGATAAGATCCATCTCAAACTCTAACATGGATGAATGGATTTTAAGGAACTGTCAAGACAGCCTTCCTTGTGCAGTGGTGACTGACCGCAATTTTAGCTCATGGGGAAATAAATAATTTTGTTTTGATAGATGAAACTGGATGGAAAGGTGTGTTCCAGTACTTGCAGGCACTGCGAGTGTCTAAAATTGCAAGTTCAGATAGAAATGCTCTTAAGCTCTTTGGTTCATACCATGTTGCAAGGAAGACTTAGGCATGCAGTGGGAGTGAGAGAAAGTACTAGCATGGTCCTGGGTTTTAAAAGTCTCCGAGAAGATCCACTGTTACTCAGGAAAGGGAAAAAACATGACTACTGGTCTGAATATAGGCAAGTATGTTTGTCATGTAAAAAGCTTACTGGAGTGCCAGAATGCTGCAATTCTACTGAAGATGAGAAGAATAAGAGAATAATCTGTCGTGTCCTTAAGATTTCATTATTTAATTTAGTAATTCATGTACTAATCAGGATGATGAGCTCAAGCAGAGTACTGTAGTAGTACAATGAGACTGATGCAATATCAGAGTGACTTGTTTCCAAGTCTAGCTGGATGTCTCCCACAGGATTTCACTGCTCAGTGCAAATGTGACATGAGAGCTTTCTGAGATGACCAGGCTACATCTCACTTATGGTGAGTGCAGCAAATATCGCATAAGGAAAAACAGTATTATATTTATTTTGTCCTAGGTTCAGTCTGCCTTTCTTTGACTGCATGTTTGTTGAAAAGAGGAATATCTTTTATCATGGCCATAGTCTGCAAATCCAGGCTTCACAGTGGCTGATAGGAATGGCTGTTCAGGCCCCTCTGTGTAACTCATTCCATTAAAGGGAATAATGAAAAGGAGTTGAGCTTTTTAGCGTTTATCCACTGCTTGTCCTTGGAAAAGGCCTCTGTTCCTAAATCCTTCTCCCTCACATCCAATAGTTCTCTCAGATCAGACAGCACTTTTGGGGGACAGACAAATTAACATTTGAAATTAATTTTATGTGGAGTTACTCACATTTGCAGAAATTGATACTGCAGTAGGTAAAGGGCACGGTAGAGATTTAGTCCTTCATTGTAATTGTCTTTGAAGTGTTCAAGCACATGCAACTTTAACAGTTTAGCAGTGAATCTGCATCAGAGATGATGCTTCTGTCAAAGAGGTGAAGACCTCCTCTCTTGAAACAAGATTTGTTCCCTTTGAAAGTTATTTCTTCATAGTTCATGTGAGTGGTATTTTTATTCCAGAGAATAGAGGGCGGCTTTAAATGCAATTACCTTTACTGCTGTTTCTCTGGAAATTATTACTGTATGAAGCCAGCAGAAAGTTTTTCTGCAATTAGCGTGCTGGTTGCGGTTGTTTGTGAAGAAGGTCAAAGGGGTTTGAAGACACACAAAAAGATGAGACACATATGTTGAGCTTTTCATAGTTAGGCAGTTAAGTAAGAGAGTTACAATAGCAACAAAGAGGCAATAAACTGTGCCACGTGCTGGAATCCCCAGGCTGCAGGATTTTGTGCATATGCTTGAAGGTGTTAGCGTGGATTCATCTAACTTGCCTAAACCGTAGGGATTTTATAATAATGAAAGATGGTACTTTAATGTTTCCCAGGAGGAAGAAAATTGCTAATCCTTTATTTAAGGAATACCTATTTCAATTAGAATGCTGTCAAACTCTTATATTAAGGAATTGGGGGGAAGAGGGGATTGAGCTGGCTACTTGGAAGGAGATGTCAGGAGACCGAGCAGCAGAGAATGCAATACTCGCAGTTGTGGCATGTCCTTTCAAGAGGTGTAATTTCCTTCCCACACCTTCTGCCTACGTGCTTTGTTTACATGAGTAATTTTACTCACAGGGACAGGTACTTTGAGGATTGTGGTGGTGATCTCATGACCACTACTTTACTAGAGGTATAGGCTCTGGGGAGGCACATGAGTGGTTTTAGCCATTGAAAATGCTTAGGAATGGTTATAAAAAAAGACACTGTTTGGAGGGATGGAAAAGGAGGTGGCAAATGATAACCTAAGAAACAGAGAGGAAAGAAAAGCCTTTACAATTGTCCCAGCCTTTCTTGTATAAGCCAAAAGATGAGAGAGGAAAAATGATGCATTGAAGTCGATAAACGACTCTTTGAACTTTCTTATTTTGCCTTCTTCAAAAGAAAAAAAGTCTTAGAAAATTTGATAGGTTTGATAGGTTTGCAAGTGAAGACAAGTTGAGCCTTTTTTTTTATCATCACAGATCTCTCAAGTCCCTTGTCTACGTTGTGTTGGGGGATTTTCTTTGTTAACTCTAGTCAGCTCTGGAGGCGGTGAGAGCCCCTCAATGTGGGCTGGAAAGATTTGTGGCCGGAAGGAGCCTGTTATGTTACTGGCTTCTGGTTACTGCCTTTGAGGTGCTTGTCTAATTGTAGATATGTCTTTGCATTTTCTTTAAAAAGGTACATGTTTGTAACTACTAGAAACTCAGTGATTGGAATCATACCACAGGTTTAGATACTGTTTAGTTTTAAGTTTTACTTTTTCTACTAGGTGTTTCATGTGTGCACTAACATTCTTGTTAGACTTCAAAGACAAGAATGCTTATATTAAAAAAATTAAAATCCAAATGCATAAGTATTGACATTATTTTTGTTTTCAAATCTGAAAGTTACCGTGTCTCAGCTCTTGTACTGTCTCATCTGTGGATACTGTCTCAGAGTTGCCTTGCAAATGAAAGAGGTGAAATCTGTAGTGCTCATGAGTATTGATGTCAGGTAGAAGCCATATGTTTGTGCATCAGTAATACTTCTGCCATGTTCAGGAGGAAGTATTGGAACTGTTCTGCCTTCAAGAGATGAGAAAATGTTCCATTTTCTGCCACAGGATTGATGAAGCTGAGCACTATGGAAAGAGGGCTAAGGCTTGTTTTATTTAACAATTACAACTGAGGAGAAAAAAAAACCCCAGCAACACGCTTATATGTAAGAAATGTTTGCTAGCTGAGATGACTAGTTTATGAGAGCAAAATGTCTTATTAGTTCTGCAGATATACTCAATAGTTCACTTCTCCAGTATCTCAGGGATCCTGCTTTCTTTGCTCTGCAGCTTGTACACAACTCCCTTATTTAATCCACAGGGTCAGTAGGGTACTATGTGGGACAGTATTTTCTGACTTGCTCTTGTGAAGCATGCATGCCTCAGTAAGATTTATGCCGTCTACCACTGACAATTCTTCACACTGAGGTAAACAAGTACTTTCTCAGGTAGTCATTAATTGCTATTGCTTGCATATTTGATAAGAGAAGACTTCCTTTTTGCCTGTGTCAGATGTGAGTTCCCGAAAACCTGCAGCACAGGAAAAGGTTTTGATGTGTAAAATATTGGTTGAAATGGCCAAAGCTCTTTTAGATTCTAAGGAACTGGAAATAGGACCTTACCACAGGAGTTAAGTCCCGTTATTGGTGGTAGGTGCAGCTAGCAGTCTGTCCCCAGCTGCCTTTGCTGCAAGGCTGAGGGAGGCCAGCTGAAAGCCACATGGCAACCTCCTCTGGTCAGACTCGAGTGATGGTACAAGACCACACTTGCAGTGCTGGGGCTCAAAGAGATGTCCATGTCTGGTGTAGGGGACCAGGACAGCAGGAGTGTGTTAGTGGACCAGGCCACCCCATCGGCAGCATGCACACTCTGGTGCTCTCCGGCTTTGTAGCTCTTTAGCTCAATTGCCAGCCTGCTATTAGAGTGATACTTTCTTTCTGTTTCCAGGTGTGGCTTTGCTAACTTCTCCACCCACTGTGGGTCACAGAGGTGTCCATAGTTTCGTGCTTTCTTGTCATAAGTGTGTATTTTTTGAAAAATTTAGAAATGAGTATGTTAAAGTGTGTTCTTGCTTTCCACAAGCCTTATGGCAGCCCTAATGATGCTCATCATTTATTACGAGGGGAACTTGTCAACATGGGGGTGGTTTGACAGATGCAGAAAAGAAATGCTGTTTTGAAGAAAGAACTTCTAATGGAAATGGAATGTGAAAAAGAACTAATGGAGACCTTTGGAAAAATGTTTTTTGTTGTTTCTGGTACTAACAGAGCTTCAGGATTTAAAGGTCTGCCAGCAGATCAGTGAGGAATTGTTGCTTGCTGAGACATGTGCTAACATTTGGAGAGATTTAGATGTGAAATTGCTAGTTCAGATTCAGTTGATCTGTATTTAACAATCTCAAACATAAAATCTGTGATACTTAAGTACGGAGGGGGAACAGAAAGATGTAAGAACCTCCTAAATATTTGTTGGGTATTATCTTTTTCATTTGTGTTGAAAGGGTGGATGCTAAGTACTTCTATTTCTTGCTTCATTCTAAAGCTAAGCCTAGGGAAAGGCAGGAGGTGCCTGTGCACTTCTGTGTACATCTGTCTAAATCACAATGATAAAGTAGGAAGTTGCCTCTGCTTATGGAAGAAAGAGGGGGAAAAAAAAAATCTACAGAATGCTCAAAAAAAAAAAAAGAAATACAACAAATAAAGTTCCCTAGGGTTTAAGACATTGTGGCCTTTTTAACTATATCCAGTCAAATACTTCCTCCATAAGAAAGGAAGACTCTTCAAAAGTTGTTAACGTAAATTCTGCAGAAGTATTTATGGAGAGGAGACATATCCAGTCCTTCTGTAAAACAGTGTTTTCATGTAGACCATGATGTGTGTATGATGACCAAAAATAACAGATTTTGTTGGAAGTCACACTCTGAGTTCTGCTGCTGTAGACTTAATTTTTTGAATGTAGATGTGCTATTTCACTTCGGTAATGTTTATTGACAGTGACGATCATAAGATATAGTTCAACGGATATTGGCAAAATAGCAGTTTTAAATTACAGGTATTATTAACTTGCTACAGAGATATGTTGCTGGTGTTTATTTAAAATGAGTAAGTACCTCCTGTCTTTTTAACTAAAAGGTTTGATGTTAAGTATTGTGTTCTGTGACCAAATGGAAATTAGTCTTAATCCGTAGGTCAAAGGCAGAATTTTTAAAGACTAATCCTGAAAATGAGTTGCACAAGTAATACCTGTGAACTCTATTTAATGAAGAGTGTTGTCCTGTTCAGCTTGTCTATTAGTGTTGCTGGTTTCAAGTATACTCATTTAAGGAGTACAGTTTGTTTTGGTTGTTAAAATCTGACAAAATAGTCTCAGTCTTGCAGAGATAGAATGATGTCTTTTATATTTAAATGTCTGTTCATTTTGGCCTAAGCAGCACTACATCGCTAGCATAATGACTGTGCCACCAAGATTTAGAATCCTGGCAAATGCTTATAAAATTACTCAATCGTGTAGGTCAATATTCAAATGTAAGCTTGTGTTATGTATAATTTTCTTTTTCCTGTGTATCGACATGCCCTTAAGACTGATGATGTGGTAATAAAGGAATGATTTGTTCCTGCTACATGTGAACAGAAGATCAGTGAGATGACATTTATCTTTGCATAGTACACTTTTGAACAGCCACATTTTTTAGGATAAAAAAAACAAAATGGAGAGAGAACTCAGGAAAAAAACCACAAAAATCATTTGATGACTGGAAAAAATACCTTACAATGTGGAACTTGGTATTGATTTAGCATGAAGAAGACTGAGACATTACTTGATCACAACGGGTCGAGTACTTTTGCGGGGAGAAAATACCAAGGAAATTACAGTATGTGAGAAAGTCATAACAGGAAGCAATAGCTGGAAGCTGCAGTCAGATGAATTTGAATTGGAAATAGCAACGATAATGGAGTTATGTGGAGAACTGGGGACAACCATAAGACATATGAAGAGAAAAGTCTGTTGAGGAGAATCTTGCTGTAACAAGGTCAGTATCAGTAGCAATTTCTTCATTAGAAGTTGCGTTATGAGAAGTATTTTGGCTTTCCTACATGTTTGTGTAGAAGCTATGGAAAAAAACCCACATTTTTTAATTAAGGGAGGAGAAAAATGTTCTGGGAGGTTATAAAAAATGCAGGACAAAAACATTTCTTATGGCAAAGACTCAAAGATATGTCTTTTCTGAAAGAAAAAATAAAAACGTTCTGCTGATTTCTTTGGCAAATACTAGAGTTGTAATATTCAGCACTCAAAAAATAAGTCCTTTTTTTTTTTCCACAACCTCCTGATGTCACTTCAGTCTTGAAATAAAACTGACTGTAACAGTCTTTATCAAAATAGTCTTGAGCCATTTGAGCAGCATCAACTGCTTTGCTTCTGCCTCCAAGAGTGTCAGCTCTCACTGAAAGCAGGTGGACTCTGTAAATACTTTGGAAATAGTCTATAGGTGGGAGAACTGGGCAGTAATTGAGGGGAAAGATTTTCTAACCTGTTGTTTGTGATCGTGATATGAGAATAACCTCTTCTGGCCTCTGGGAAAGGAGGAGGAAGATGTTTTCTGATTTCAGGAAAGAATCTGAACTTTATGTGGCATTTTTGGCCACGTTTGTTTGTTCTACATACCTTGCCCAAGGGTTGAACTTTATGTGCTTGAGCTGGATACTTGTGCTTTTACAAAACACGGCCGCTGTGAGGCTTTATATTATAAACAACTGTGGATGATAGCTTACTCATGGCATGGTCTTTAACAAGTAACTTGTGTAGGAGACAGAAAGAGGAGAGCTCCTGGGCTCTAGCAGATTTTGTCACCAGCAAACCTACACAACTGTCATGGAAAAGAGTTTCCTGTGAGCTTTCTGAATGAGAGGTGTAAATTTTCACTGAACAAATTTTTCAACAAGAATGATTTCCTGTCTGTTTTTTTTTTTTTCTCCCACATGATCCCTCTTCAAGATCATCATCCCTTTTGAATGCAAGGGAGGAAGAAAGGTTGTGGATGTAACGTGACTTGGGAGACACGGGGGCAAGGGAGGATGCTTCGCTGAGCCCAAACCTGACGGAGCCAGATTGCGTTTTGCAGATACAGGCAGAGAGAGGAGGCGGGCTGGGGAGGAGGCAGTGAGAGCCAGGGGGACTGGCAGAGGCACTGCGGAGCACAGCCAGCAAGTGAGAGCCAACCAAGTCTCGTAGCTGACAGCAGCCCATGGAGTGGGACTGTCCCAAAAGTGGAGCCAAGCGACCAGTGAAACAATCATAGCTGCTCCTGGGAGATTTTCGTACATGCCAGGAGAAAACTTTGCTTTTGCTTTTCTTGGATCTCTGTCCAGAGCTTTTCGTAGAAAAGCAAGAAGGTTAGAATCAGATTGAATTTGGAGTTCGAGTTCCTGAAAAAGTGAGGTAAATATTCAAAAAGTAAAACTTGTGAATTGAGATAAAGACAGTTTAACAGAACAGAAAGGAAGAAAATAGTAATGATGATGAAAATAAAATTACATTAATAAAAGCACTAGAATATACAAAACAAGTAGTGCACAATGCACTTGCTCCCCACTTGTCAGCTAATGCCCAGACAGTTCCTGAGCCGTGGTCTCTGGCCAGCCTTCCCCCCAGTTTATGTATTAGGCAGGACATCGTATGGTATGAAATACTCCTTTGGCTAGTTTGGATCAGCTGTCCTGGCCATGTCTCCTCTCAGCTTCTTGTGCCCCTCTGATCTTGCTGGCAGGACAGTATGAGAAGCTGAAAAGTCCTTGATTTAGGGTAAACACTACTCGGTGACAACTAAAACAACAGTGTATTACCAACCTTATTGTCATACTAAATCCAAAACGCAATACTATATCAGCTATTAGGAAGAAGATTAATTGTATCCTGGCTGAAACCAGGACACCAAACAATTATAAACCAGTGCCAAATGTCAACATAGAATCATAGAATTGCCAGCATTGGAAGGAACCTTGAAGATCGTTGAGTTCCAACCCCCCTGCCATGGGCAGGGACACCTCCCACTAGATCTGGTTGCTCAGAGCCCCATCCAACCTGGCCTTGAACACTTCCAGGGATGGGACTTCCACCACTCCTCTGGGCAACCTGTTCCAGTGTCTCACCACCCTCGTGGTGAAGAACTTCTTCCTAATATCCAATCTAAATCTAGCCTCCTCTAGTTTGAATCCATTCCTCCTTGTCCTGTCACTATCCGACATCCTAAAAAGTCCCTCCTCAGCTTTCTTGTAGGCCCCCTTCAGATACTAGAAGGCAACAATAAGCTTTCCTTGGAGCATTCTCTTCTCCAGACTGAATAACTCTGACTCTCTCAGTCTGTCTTCATAGGAGAGGTGCTCCAGCCCTCTTATCATCCTTGGGGCCCTTCTCTGGACACGTTCCAGCACATCCATATCTTTCTTGTAATAGGGACTCCAGAACTGGACGCAGCACTCCAGGTGGGGTCTCACGAGAGTAGAGCAGAGGGGGAGAATCACCTCTCTCAGCCTGCTGGCTACACTTCTCTTGATGCAGCCCAGGATACGGTTGGCTTTCTGGGCTGCAAGCATGCACTGATGGCTCATGTTGAGCTTCTCGTCCACCAGCACCCCCAAGTCCTTTTCTTCAGGGCTGCTCCCAAGCTGGTCACTGCCCAGCCTACATCAATGTTAGTGCCCTGTTTCTGCATTGGCCAATACTTGGCCTCTCTTCAAGTGGATGGCAGTCAGTCTTTTCTCCTAATGGTAGCTGAGTCTTTTGTACTTCTTGTTGTTTTGAACAACAGGACTAAAAATGCCAAATGATGATTCTTTCCTTCTATATTCCTTAGTGTAACATAGCAGGGAAAGTAGGAAACCGGCCCTCTCATAGCTAAATAATCCCAGGTGCTCTTCCTCAGTGTTGCACATTAGTACTAAACTTTCACATGTGGAGTAACATGGATGTGCCTAGCAATACCAGTGTTAGCTGTGAGCTGGTAATCTGCTCAGAGATAGACTGAAATAGTGTTTTGCCTTGGGATCACTAGAATGTCACTGAACAAGCTAGTTTTATGTATAGAATGGTTTTAGAATAACAAACATACTTGTTCTTGTGAATGTGCTGTTACATAACAATATGGAAATAAATGTTTTGTCATTTGAAACTGTGTGACTGGAGGCACAGAAATGATTTTTCTGAACTTAGAGGCAGTTGTTTCTCACACTAACACCCTGAAAGAGACATGGCGTAGTGGCTTCTCCCAGCTTTACATGGAAGTTAATGATGTTTCGTAGTGCTTGACTGTCGCACTTGAATGTGCATGATTTAGTTAGAGAAATTATGAACTAGTTTCTCAAATTCTGAATTTGTTTAATTTGAAACTGGCATTTGCTACTCTGTATAAAAAAAAAAAAAAGCATTAAAATTAGGACAAGAGGAAATGGCCTCAAGTTGTGCCAGGGGATGTTTAGATTGGATATTAGGAAGAAATTCTTTACTGAGAGAGTGGTTAGGCACTGGAACAGGCTGTCCAGGGAGGTGGTGGAGTCACCATCCCTGGAGGTGTTTAAGAGATGAGTAGATGTGGCACTTGAGGCTACGGTCTAGTGGTTAGGGATGCTGGGATGAAGGTTGGACTAGATGATCCCGGAGGTCCTTTCCAACCATAGTGATTCTATGATTCTATGATAGGATTGGGTTTACCATGGCTGATAGGTATTGTGATATTGTTGTGTGGTTTGAGAGTTTGTTATGGAATTTTTGATGTATTTGCAATTTTACAGAGAACTGACAGGTCACAAGATGCCCATCTCCACCCTTGTAATAACCCAGCCTGTTGTTGCCCATAAAGCTGGAGATCTATTAGGATGACCAGTTTCTTGATGACTGGTTTCTTAATCCAAGGCAGTTTGCCATGTTAAAGCTGGAGGAGACAGCGGTATAAATGCCTGCCTTTAAATAATGGCGTACTACACTACAAATGAGGCTGGATTTAGTTACTTTTATTGGACAGTGCAGAGACAACAAAACAAGCTAATGGACTCAAGCTGTGCAGAGGAAAGTATTCACGTGGACAGTGCTGGAAGACTTTTTGCTCTCACCCTCTGCCTGCTGAGATCTGTAATTCTGTCTCAGCTCTTGTTTTTAAACAAATACTTCTGGAAAAGAAAGTGGATATGGTTCAAACAAAATCTTCTGGTATATTTTTTTGTCAGACAATAGAAAGGAGAATGGTGATTTTATTTTTTTTTTCTTTTTCATAAGAAAAGAACAGTCATGGTTTCTGTGTTCCTGTGTAGAGCAGAACACCCTGAGACATCTCTCTCTGTGCAGCCTCTGGAAGAGGAAGGATCTCGTGATGCAAAATATTCATATAGCACATGTCAGCCAGGATAAGCACCACTGAAGAGTCTAGGAGAAGTCTGTTGTGTTTTGCTAACAAAATAATCGGTGTCTGACAGTGTATGAAATGATTATTTTATTGATGTCAAATGACTGTATCAGCAGCTGAAATCCATCCCCCTCACTAAACTGCCTTTTTCTCTCTCGTTGGTATTAGCAGCCTGCCTCCAGTTTTTAATGTATTTTAGCAGGACTATTCCATATTCCTCCCATCTGCCGTGTCTAGTACTGCTGTGGAATTTTGTGGATGTTCAGGATTTCATGGCTTTCAGTGCATGTTGTTGCAGACCTAAGAGACCACTCTGTTCCTCAGTGCCTTCTGACAGCAACACTGTGTCCTGGCTGTAATCAGGATCGGGATCCCTCAGGATCCTGGCAGGTTTTGGAGTGGGAGTTGTGTAAATTTGGGTGGTCATTCATTCCTCTTAAAGGAATACAAAGGAAGCCTCATGTAGGTCAAGTCCAGCCAATGTTGCCTGAGACATTCTTCAAATAAAAGTTGGACGGTTCCAGAGAAATCTCAGTTGTCAGGAGTGACAGCAGGCTACTGACTACTTCTGTGGTCTTGCATCAGAACTTTCTGTGTATTGATCTCTGAATGTCAGATGCAAAACACTATCTGAAAATACAAGGCAAAACCGAACTCTTAATTACATGCATTTCTCAAGTTTACTGATTTATTTCAGTGACTTTTATATTACCAGGAACAAAAAGAACCTTAATCTATCTTCTGAAGAAAAGTCATTAAATTGAGACAGTTGGGAACAAATTAGCACATCGTCTGCACGCTCAAGACTCTGAGGGTAAACAACTACCAAAATTCAGAATATATGAATTGGTAACAGCATGACTGTTGCACATCTTGCTGCAATATTTCAGTGTGAACACATTCCGTGTTTATTTTGCACACAGCTTTTACTAAGGAACTATTCAAAACTTGGATTATGCTTTTCAAAATAGATGTTCCCTGTTTTTAGAAGTCTTTGTAAATTCTAAGACCTCAGAAGGAAAATGCTCCAAGTTGTTCACACTTTCTGCAGTCTTTAAATCCAGAAAATAAAGTCATAAAAATTCACTGAAAGTAACAGTTTGGCTGGAGGAAGGTGAGTAAAAAGTGACTGCTTAGTTACAGTGCCATGTGAAGCTGTAGACATCTGATAGTTAAAATATTGGTGATGTTTCCCTCATCATCTTCATGATGAGTAGTCATGCTGCTTAGTTAGTTGCCCTGTTGTCAACCTGGGAAGGTGAATGAGAGCAGGAGACCTCCTGTGCCCACCCAGGCAGCCTCTGGACAGCGTGGTGTGCTGTCAGGACTACTGCCAAGGACTACGGATGGAAAATCAGGAGACAGCCTATATTGAAAGTGTCGTTGGTAGATGCCAAGGAACATTAAGTAGAGAAGCTGGAGAATAGGTGCAGGTCTCTGTTGCGTCAGTGATGCTGGGAAGCAGGCTGCCCGTGGCTTCATCAGCTGCCAAGGTAAGACTGGTCTCAAATGAGGTAGAAAGTGGCAGGGTGGGAGAGGAAAGCCTCCTGTCAGCGGCACCAGTGTACAACTGGAGGCTGACATTTGTTCTTGCTTCTACAGCGGGCACTCTGTTAGACAGCTCGGTTAGATCAACATGTTTGCAGGTGATGGCAAACCGGGTGTTTCTTGTCTTCTGGACACCAAAAGGAAAATGTCTCGGTCAGATTTCTGGATGCCTTAGGTGCACAAATGACATCATCTGCTGTTCAGGCAGGATGCTTGTCTACTCTGTGCATGAGGAGACTGTTTTATGGACTACTCCGTAACTCCAGCAGCTGCTGTGTACAGGTATTACGTGCTTGCTAATGCTCTTCAGTAGCATGTGTATCTTGGCCTATCCTACTTGCAGGAGAGCTTGCTGCCATGAAGAGACTTCCTCAGATTAATTACTACTGTGGTCGTGGCAAACTCACCGTGGCCACAGGTCTGAGAGTTACTGTAGGACCGCAGTGCCTCTGTGTGAGACAGAAATTCCTGCTGGGCACCTGCAAGCATGGGGAACATTAGATTTTCTGTGGTGGCATTGCACAAGGGTCCCTCATGGCCAAGCTTGCAAAATGCTGCAGTGGGGCTGCCAGATGGGGCCCCACGGGTTCTGACTCGCACAGGAGCCAGTGGGAAAGCTGCAACAGGCCCCTTGGAGGAAAGCGGGATGGCTTGGCTCAGCTGGGGACTTCAGTTTCTATGCTGAGTAGGGTGGCAGTTGAAGTGCTGATGGAAACATATGGCTGAATTGATGCCCACCTGGCTTGCGTTGTACACTTGCCATGAGTTGTGGCAAGAGGCTTTTAGGAGGAGGTTTAGTTTGGTTTGTGTCACAAGCAAAGTGTATCGGTAGTGCTTGAGCGAAAGCTGTCATTCTTAAATATTGTATGGTGGGGGTTGTGCTTTGGGGCTTTTCTTTGTTGTTGCGTTAAAATTACTTTCCTAATAGTTGAAAAAGCTGCAGAATTGTCATGGTTAAAGTGTTTACAGGAAACATAAGCATACTATGGAGTATACTGAAAGAGCGATTTAGCTGGCCTTCTGTTTAATTTGGCAACATCTCAAATATCGTTGAGTGATAGTGGGTTATTCAGCTGTTGCTTTGAACGTTTTCTCTCTCTGTTATGTTTTCCCCTGTTGTTGCTGATCAGGTGGATGACCAGATCAGGAGTTTAGAAAGAAGTGGATGAGCAGCTCTTTTACCGTTCGGTACAGGATGCTCTTGTCACACCAGAAGTATTTGTTGGTTGGGGCTTCTTTTTTACAGTCCGGGGATTTTTGCTAAAGTAAAAACAAGATGTTAAATGAAAGTGTGAATGTACTTGAGTTTTTCTAAAAGCAGTAGTAGGAAGAGAAAGCAAACAGGTTTCAGTTTCCACAGAAACAGAGAGAGAGAAAAAAAACAACCACCAACTTCTAATTTCTGTGTTTCCTTTCTTTCTTTAATGCTTAACCAGAAGTCTCCAAAGGAACCAGCTTATCAGGGGTCCTACTTCTAAAATGCATTATTTCAATTCAAGGCTGCTAGTAACAAAAATACAGTAAAGAATTTAATCTCAATTATTAATTTCACATGTGCCACATCGTAGTTGTGGAGCAGTCAAACTTGCATTTGCTGATTCAGTCATGAACTAATTCAAGTTTAAAAGCATCATCATGTGTAGTGTCACACAGTTTGCTATCAGCCATAAAAACGTTACTGTTCAAGTGCTTTACACAGTGTGTGGAGAAGCCGGGGAGGGGCTGCTGCGTGGTGAGACAACAGTGGTCTTGCTGCAGCAGTTGAGTGCTCAGAGGTTATATTGATGCAGGTGCCACGTTTGAGCCCAGGTACAGCTGAGGGCAAGTTTGCAGAAGGCCGGAGGGATGACCGTGCACTGGTTGCGATGGTCTCCTGGGGTGCTGAGGATGCTCCTGGTTTGGAATATGGCCTGGTTGTGGGATGGGATTGTCTGTCATTCCAGGTGTGCTGGAGTGCAGCACTGCAATTATAGTCAGAAACCTGATAATGTTCCGTAGAAGCAAATTTTCTTTGCTTCATTTGGCCCGCGCTCTCCATTAGCGTATATTCTTTATTGATGAGTATAATGAATATAATATTTTTCATATGCCACAATGCTGAGCTATAATGACATACGTACATGTTAAGGAGGATGTCTTCTAAGGATCAGTACTCTTTGTGCAGCATCTGCTTTAATGCTTAGAAAGTTGAGAGTTGACATTTTGATTCTATTTGCAGATGATTCTGAAGTATAGATATTGTAAAAGCCAGTAAGAGCAGAGATACATTTTGGAACAATCTAGAAAAATTGAGTTGACAGTAAATAACAAACAGGTCAGTTGTAGAAAAATATGGAACTGGCATAATTGCAGAAAAATAGTTTAAATGCCAAAATTGCGTAATGTTCTGAGTACTAAATAGCACACTAACAACGGAAGTCAAGTCAAAAAACAGGCTATGTGCCAGATTGCAAAGAAATAAAAAAGATTCTAATTTCAACTGTGTGAAAACAGTGTTATGTTCAATGGGAAGATACTTTTCCGCTCTTAACGGCAGATATTTTCTAGTCGCTGAAGACATTGTAACTGGATTTCTGACATTTCTGTGCCACTTTTATGAGTTTCCTGAAAAGTGCAAACTGCCTTCACTTATTTCTGTACTGAAAACAAATTTTGAAACTGTAAAATACCTATTTCCCTGTGATCGTTTTAACAGAAACCATAACTCTTTCAGTATATGGGTCAGCGTCTGGGAGGAGTAAAACTGCTTTCCCTTTTGTGATCTTCAAGTGATTCAATTATTCCTAGATCTTAGTTATACTATGAAATCACATTTCCTGACCTACCCTAACTACCTCTGACTGACATTGCTGTCCCGTTCCGTCTGGGCAAAGCCATTGCTGTCTAGCAATGTCATATAAGGTAATATAAACACATTCCAGTTCTTGAAGCTTTCAGAGTCTCTTTTTATTTGCATGTTGTGCACTCATGCGTGTATGCGTGCTTTGGAAAGGGTACCTTGACGGTCTGGTATTTTTGTGTTAATATTGTCGGAATATTGCTCGGGAAGTGAAGTGGTAGAAATGTCCACCTTGTAACAGCTCAGGTCTGTGCAGGAAATCCCTCTTTCCTTCAGAGGAGAAACTGTTCTTGGTAACCAAAAATTAAGTAGCTGGAAGTTTCCACTGACTTCAGCATTGGCTTCCAGCAGAAATTATTTTAAAAGTTCACTCAGGTTCTGATGACCCGAGTATCTGTTCTGCAGAATGGTTGAGAAATGAATATCAGGAGTCCTTAGGTACGTGATGATTTGGTTTTGTTTTGTCTTTTTGGTTTCTTTTCTTGTGGTCTGTGGCTAGAGCACCATTGTCTGATGTGATGATATAACCTATTTGCTTTTTGTGCATTGTCTGCCTTAGCCCCAGGAGTGGTACCATGTTGGTCAATGTAATGGATCAGCTCTGTTGAATCCTCAGATTGGAGAAACAGCTACAGAAGTCCAAAAACTCCGTAACAACTGTTCAGCTTATTTATGTTTGTTTTTCAATTCATTTTTGTTAAGAGGAAAAGGATCTACCTGATGTTGTACTATTTTGCTCTGCATTTCTTGGGTCTCGGTTGCACTGCTTGTTTTCTATGTTAGCTCCCACAGTAACTTTGAATGCATTTGCCTTCAAATGTGTCCAAATTATGTGTCCAAAGAAGGGCAATGAAGCTGGTGAAGAGTTTAGAGGACAAGTCTTATGAGAAGCAGCAGAGGGAACTGGGGTTGTTCAGCCTGGAGAAAAGGCGACTATGGGGAGACCTTATAGCTTTCTAGAACTGCCAGAAAGGAGGTTGTAGTGAGGTGGCAGTTGGTCCCTTTTCCCAGTATCAAGTGATAGGACAAGAGGAAATGGCCACAAGTTGTCAGGGGAGGTTTAGATTGGACATGAGGAAAAATTTCTTCACCGAAAGGGTTGTCGTTGGAACAGGCTGCCCAGAGAGGTAATGGAGTCACCATCCCTGGAGGTATTTATAAGATGTGTAGATGTGGCAGTTAGGGTCTTGGTTTAGTGGTAGACTTGGCTGTCTTAGGTCAATGGTTGGACCTGACGATCTTAAAGGTCTTTTCCAAATTAAACAATTGTATGATTCCACAGTCTAAACCAAGGCTTGCAATTCCCAGGAACTGTGGATGTCGACAGTTGTGAACACTGTCTCAGACTCTGTAGATGTTTAACTTAAAAGAAGTAATCCCTCTGTTGCTAGTAGGGCTCTGAGACACAGTAGTGATAGTGGAAAAGGTTGGGGGTGTGACCCAACCCCTGGAAGCAAGGCTGGCATGTTGTGTGGCATCTGGCGTTTTCCCTGGCTCTGTGCACCCGCAGCAGCCCAGCTGCCAGAGGAGTCCAGGAAGCTGCAGCGTAGGGCTGAGGCTTTGCAGTTTCAGTGAGGAGGTGCTGATATTCATCTCTCTTGTTTGTTTATTTTTAGTTCTCCTAGGAAATTCATAAGTGATGGCTTCTGTTAATAGCTTTCAGTTGTGGTACTTAAAATTTGACTAAACATTCAGCAAGTGCCATGAGAATACATGGTGTAAATGTATCCTGTCATTCAGCTGCATTATAAAAAGGGAGAATATTATCAGAGCTGTGGTTTGTTGAGTTGCTAGAAAGAAGCAGAAGGCCCTGAAATCTTTTCCTTGACTGAAGGTGGCGGAAGAGGGTATGCTGAGCTTGCTGGCATCCTTCCCAGTCCCAGCAGAAATATAGTAGCTTAATATGATGTGATAAATCAAGTGCAAAGTTGCTTTTCTTCCCATGGCGATTATATGTAGAATAATCTTATGATTTCATTACAATAAAGACACACTTCTAAATTAGCAGGTGAGGGGGGAGGAGAGGAGCAACAAACAAATCAAAACCAAAAAGAGTATGTGAGGGCAAAACTGGCCTTCTTGGTTCTGCTGTGAGCTTTAAGCTTTTTGGTTTTATTTGGGGGGGTGTGGGGTTGTCTGCACTGGTTTCCTGCTGTTATTTGTGTGCCAGTCTTTTGTTTTAAAAAGAAAACAAAAGCAACCCAACTACCCAGATTTCCACTCAGGATGATATGTGGGAGTCTCTTTGTTGCTGTAGAATTTTGTAATTTTATATGAGCCTCAGCTGCCTGTGCAAAATTCTGTTTGTGCTCACTCGCCACATGTTCCAGCTGATGGCACCACATTTATGCCTCTTCCTTTAAGTTTCTGTAAACTAAAATGGGAGAATATTTCAGGGTTCCTTAGGAGCTAAATGCAATGCTTGTTTACATCCCAAAGGACGAGTAAAAAGCATTGAGAGTATGTGAAGTCCTGGACTTAAAGGAATAACATAGTTTTAGAGATGTGGGGGTTTTGTGAAGTTAGTTAGTTCGGGGCCCTATGTGAGCATGTCAGAAGGCTGTATCTTCTTTCGGAAGAGGTGCTACTTTGAAGGCTCAATCCTGCAAGTGATACTGGTGTAAAACTGATTTCATCAGTTGCTCTTGTGGCTTTTCAGTAACCACTGTACTAAAGTAACCCATTGCAGGGCTTTTAGATCAGTTTCTTTCTATAATGGCTCTTAAAAAATGTGTCAAACAATGATTTAGATTTTAAGATGACTTTGAAGAAAACATTACTGTTAGAGTTGTTTGAGTGACACTGTTTTGTCTTACTTTAAGGAAGGATTGCAAAGAAATGAGGAAAACTGCCTGGCATGGGAGTAGGAGCTCTGGGCCCAGTTGAGTTATTTGAAGCACTTTATTACTTGTGCCTTGGCTGCAAACTCACATTTCAGCCTGAGTGAATACACTGGTGTCTTCTGAAATGCGAATATTAATAATCCCAGTGCGCCATCATTTTATCAAGGTTTCTACCCCAGTTTTACCTCCTGGAAGTCCCATTGTCAGCCTCTTGATTTTCAGCATTTTGGACTGGTATATTTTCAGTGCCAGAAGTCTATCTCGGACTGATTTTTGTTTTTTCTTTTTCTTAACTATTCATTTTAATTTGAGTAAAAAATAATGTACTGTTTTTGAGAAGGCAGCTAGGGAATTGCATTGTTTCATAGTGTTTGACAAAAGTAAGTTAGAGGGCTCCTGATTGTAAATAATATAATACAGTGGAGACTGTGGTGGGAAACAAGAAGAAAACAGTGGAGACCTCTTAAACAGTTTATGTGAAGTTGCAGCGGCAGTGGAGAAGGAGGTATTTTCACAGCTGTATTTTGTTTGGAGTTAGGGGAGCTGAGGAGCTGACACTCTGGCTGACAATAGCATGAGAGCTGCTGATAGAGCATCCGTAAGGACCTGGAATGAAATGTTGTGTGGTAGGAAGTGTGAGATGAATTTTTGAGGGCTAGAGAGGAAAATAATGCCACAAAAGTCCGGACACGTGTCCCAAAGCCTAGAGCGTTGTCAGGCTAAATACATCCGCAATCTACTGCAACTGTTGCCGAAAGGTTATTTCAAGTTCATAGCAGGGTAGCAAATTGAGCATGCCTGCTGCTGTGACAGTGCAGTTCGGTTGAATGTGCTCCTTTAAAGTATGCAGGCTGCATTCAGGTTGAAACAAATTTGGTATTGGCATTATACTGATTTTTGGGGGGTGTTTGAAATAGAATCCCTTTCCCACTAGAGTCCAGTTGAAGGAGAGTTCATTATTCATCAGAATGTACCCTCTTGTCTTTGAATCACAGGTCAGGGCAATCCACAGAAGTGTTAAAATCTCCGTCAGTAACTAATATCAGTCAGGTGGCCTCCACATAGTTGTCTGTCCTGATTTTTACACTGCAGACCATTTTTTCTGTGTC
This sequence comes from Baryphthengus martii, assembly GCA_013396935.1. Lineage (NCBI taxonomy): Eukaryota > Metazoa > Chordata > Aves > Coraciiformes > Momotidae > Baryphthengus > Baryphthengus martii. The sequence goes on along the minus strand of VWZK01007894.1, from coordinate 50,927 downwards.
TGGAGATGATAGGTTCCTTAATAGTTAGGTACCTGACTTCAGAAAAATCAGAGCATTTACATTTCTGAAAATGACCTTCTTCAAGATGCAAGGTATCCAGTCTGTTAGGTGGCTTTAAAACATAAGCATTAAAAAACCCAAAACAAAACCAACCAACCAAACGACCCAAAAAAGCCCATGAACAGAGACCTTCAATACATGGAATGAGATTTAATTTTGTTTCTGTGGTGGTTGTGTGAACACATCTCCATTATACATCTCCTGAGTCAAGGCTGCCAATCATGCTAAATGGGACTCACTTAGGAGAAGTGAGTTTTGCAGTATGTTGCTCACTGGGGAACTCAGTAATTTAACTTCGGAATTACTGTACTTGGAGAACCTCTGCTGTAAAGGGACAGAAATCCTACATGAAGACAAAGCCATAAGCAAATTAGTGCGAGCTGGATGATCTCACTTTGTAAGAATGTTTTAACTTAAGGAAACATACGGTGTTTAAGAGTAAACTAAGGTATAATTGCATGTAAGCTAATGTTTAAGCTTCTAGTATACTGAAACCCACAACTTTATAAATATTGTAATAGGGGAGAAATACTTATGTATTACATTTGTATAAAATTATTTTTTTTTCATAATCTTATTTTCACAGATGTAGGAAACCAAGAACATATGTTTAGTAGTTCATCATGAATTTTTTGTAAAATCATGTTAACAAGTGCAGCTGTTGGCAGTTAGATAACATAATAAATAAATAATTCTCTAGATTAGATTTCTCTGGCTAGATTTCCCAACCGTTATTGGTGACTAAATGTCATCTTTCTGAGAACTGTAGCCTCTAATACAGAATAAAGGGTGAAGAACTGCATTTTTTGTGTATATGAATGTTGTTTTCAATATGCTGCAATTTCTTTACTCTGTGTCTCAGACAAGCGTGATGGAAACTTGTAGAAATGAAATATTGTCACTGAAATGACCCTATGAAAAGCTGTAGAATATTCTGCCTGCTATACGATTGGAACAAAAAGCCTATTCTCACCTTTCAGCTAAAGTTTAAGAGTACTGCCATAAAGCTCTGGCATTAAAATAGCATTATTACTCTTACAAAGAATTCTGACAGGCATGTCCTAAAAATAATACACCACCTAGTAATGTAATGCAATTGTACGTCACCTAAGTTATACTGTCCGCTAGTATGTGCCAATATGAATATCTTTAACTTTTTAAAACTAATTTCATACTGGTTAGGAGTCTCTCAACCATTCAAGAAAAGCAGAGATTGTTGCTGATATATATTTATATAGCTATATGTAGATAAATTCTCTTAATGCATGTGTAACTGAGAAGCTGAATTTAGATAACGGCTACTATACTGTGATCGTCTACATGGCACAGATGTTTTTCAGATATTTTAAGATGTGTCTTGTAAGAAGCATGGTCTGCAGGAGGGCTGGTGAGTGGCAGTTAGAGATCTATTAAACTACCACATCTTAGTGGTGACATCCTGATGTGGTTCTCCACGCTAAATAAAACACAGGAAAAAAAAAAAAAGATATAAAAAGAAAGAGCACGCCTAGGTAATTGTTACCAGTAGTGAGTGTTTGCATGTCAGAGTTCATAAGTGTGGTCAAAGCTCCCAAGGGCAGTCCTAAATAAACAGCTATCCAAGTGAGTCAAAATGTATTTTAGACCTTCTTCGTACCTTCATTGACTTGTTAATGCCATTTCTGAGACAGTTTTAGTCATTGGAGACCTCAGGGATGCAAGAATTAATCAATACATCTGAAAGCTCTTTCTGTGCCCATTGTCTTCCAAATGTTTTGACTCAAACTTTTGAAAATTGAAAGCATACTAAACACTTGATAACGGATAGCCAAATCTTTGCGGTTTAGAATCTGGGAAATACCATCACTACATATTTATATTTACTGCTGGATAAGTTTATAAGTTGGAGAAAATCATGGGGGTTGTGTTTTCCTTTTCATACAGACAAGCCTTGCGGATGCATCGTGGGGCTGGGCTTTGGTAATAAGAACAGCATTAGATTTTAAAGAGCAAAGTTTTTTATAACAATATGTTCAATTACTTTTTTCATAGGGCATCCTACAGAGTGTTTATGAATCGGTTTAACAAATCATGCGTTACTACAAAAATGGGTATGAATCTCATTGAAGATCGCGAGAAATGAGGCAGAAGGCCGTCTTTGTAGAGCTCACAACGTTTGTGCTTGTCACTTGTAGTGCTTCGTAGAAGAAAATTCATTCTGAAACATTCAGTTTTAAGTTATCTAGTCCATGTACTAAAATGACTCGTCTCAGTTGTGGTGGGTTGACCTTGGAGGAGTGCCAGGTACCCACTAAGTCGCTCACTCGCCCCGCCCTGACCTCCCTCAGCATGACAACAGGGGATAGAATAAGATGAGAAGAGCCCATGGGTTACAATAAAGGCAGTTTAATTGGGGGGAAAAAAAAAAAAAAGCAGAAAAGCAAGGCCACGTGCGCGAAGCCAAGCAAAACAAGATTTTATTCTATACTTCCCATTAGCAGGCAATGTTTGGCCTTTCCCGGGAAGCAGGGCTCCAGTACGCGTAGTGGTTGCTCGGAGGACAAGCGTCTTCGCAAATGGATGCACCCACCCTCCTCCTTTCTCTCCCTTTTATTCTTGAGCTGACGTCACACGGTGTGGAATATCTCTTTGGTCAGTTTGGGTCAGCTGTCCTGACTGTGTCCCCTCCTAAGATCTTGCCCACCCTATCTCACTGGGTGGATGGGAAAGATGTTGGAAAGACAGCCTTGGTGCTGTGCGAGGGCTGCTCAGCAGCAGCCACAACACGGGCACCTTATCAACAAACTTCTACATCCAAATACATACTATAAGAGCTGCTCTGGGGAACATTAACTCCATCTCAGCCAAACCAAATACATCAGTAAAGGCTGAAATCCAAAGTAGAAGATATGTATTTGCATATTCCATTTGCATGGAATGACAGGAATGGGATTAATCCTGTTCTTTCACAGTTGCAGGAGATGAAAGGGTTCTGAGATGAAAAGGCAGATTTAAGCCAAGTTCAGAGCTCTATGGTTGCTAAATCTTGCCTCTTATTTTTAAACCTGCAGTTTCTTTATGGAAGTTTTCAAAATACAAAACGTGTGCACTGAGAAGTCTTTTTGTCACTCAAATGCATCTGTTTGAGACACGTGTAGAAAGGAGTTAAAATGCCTTCATGAGCAGAAGGCAGTAGCTGGATAGTGTGATAGTTGAGCAATTTGGCCAAAGCATCTATAGTAATGGAAAATATTTGTATTAACTCATGTTGAAGTCTAGGAAACTATCTGAAGCTTTTAGTAGTTTTTCTAATAGATATTAATAAAACTTTATGCTAATGTGTCATAAAGTAGTAGATGATTTGGGTCTAGTATGCTCTTTATCTCGCCTGCTTTTATAGTGTTTTTTACAATTACGGGCTTCTAATGTACCTTGGTAAAATATGCTACTTCCAGTTTTGTGCCTGTTAAGCCTTTTGAAGATGGGAAGCTAATAATGTTTAAACAATTTGCCTTTTTTTTTTTCTTTTTTTAATTTTATCTTCAGAGAAGAAAGCAATACAAAGATATTCGCTACTTACTTAGAGTGCTCTTGCCTTTCAGGAGATATATAAGTATAGGGTAGAGTTTTACAGCAATTCTTTCATGGCAGAAAAAGAAGTGGTAGGTTGGAGGAAAAGGAGACAGACTTGTAAAAAAAAAAGACTCTCTTTTTTATTTTCAGTCATACTTTTTGAGATCAGAGAGGAGAACCTGAACTGTGAAGAAAGTGTAAAACTGCACAGACATACTCTTGATCCTGCAGGCTACTTCATATGTGGGGTCCATTATCCTAGATGCAGCTGCCTCTCTAAAGAAGTATGACGAAATCATAGCAATTGTATGACTCGATAGATGTTGTGAAAAGTGCATGCAAGGAAAACTCATTTGACTTCAGCACAATAAAAATATGAGTCATTCTTTAGAGCTTTATGTGACTAATTGTCCGTGAAGTGTACTCATTTCTTCTCCACTAGGAAGGTGCCACTGCGGTCAGACCACGGACCTCAGCAGCTTCTCGGAAATGTGCCTCCAGGGACAGAAACTTCAAACCAAACGCCCAGCAAACAACTCATTCTGGACAGGATTTGCAGCATAGTACTTAATAATACTAATAATAGTAATAAAAATCTTCCTTGAATAGCTGGTGACTTGCCAGCTGGGTGTATTCCAAAATTTATTGACTTGCTGTTTTCCAAGATTGCCTGTGCAGGGGGAAAAGAGAGAAGTGTATCTGAAACTATCTGCTTAAATACGATGGACAGGAATAAAGCTTGCAAGCTGGGTTAAGTTTAAATAATAAAATCCTTGACTCTGGAAAAATGTCATGCAAAAGAGCAGAGCTGGTGTCTGGTGTTGTAATAGAAGACTCTTGAGACTGGTATCATCTGAGAAGGTATCTAATCAGATAGAGATTCCCTGGAGTTTACAGCCTGAATGGCAGAGTGAAGTGAGACTTAAGAGTCCTCACACGTGACATGGTCTCCACTGACGTTTCATTATTATCTCTTTTGTTCACCCCTCAACCTCACCTTTATATTGTCATCACTTTGGTAAGGAGAGCCTTGTAGAGAGAAGGTTTGTCTGTGGAGTTGCGGTCCTGCACTGCAGATGTGCAGAGGTAGGTCTCCTGACTTTGCTGTGCTGCTCTCTGTGCAGGGGAGAGCATGCCCACTGAAAGGGGTATGGCCCTCTCATGGCCCTGCCACTGTCTTTTGTCCCACCATATTTCGTTTCTTCCTGTGCATTGTGCATTCTGCATTCTGCAGGGCAGAGCTTGAAAAGTTTTCTCTGATGAGGGTAAATGGCCTGCAAATATTCTTGCACCTGTCTGTCACACAGGCGCTAAAGAGGGAAATGGAGTAATCCTAAGCCTTTGACAAGTTTCTTCTTATGGCAGTCAATTAAAACAGACTTTGTACCCAGCTAGTGAAACTATCACTGTACATTCAGCTGGAGTGCAGAGATCTTCCTGAAAAGTTTTTATGAGATGCTCAAAGAGATCCAAAGGAAGGGAATTAGTATTCACCTCCTATCTTCTCTCCCCATGATCTTTTTCTGCAACCTCCCCTTTGTTTCCATCCTGCTTTTATGAAGACGCTGCTCTTATCAGAGTCGAAATTTTTATACTTGTTTTTACTGAATTGAATCTTGTATTTTCAGACCATTTCTTTAACTAATTAGAATCTTTCTCTGTTCACCCTGGAGTTTCAGCAGAAGAATCCCTTCATTTGGTATTCTTATGAAAATTAATGCCAGTGCTCTTTCATGCCTTTTTTTTTCAAGCTGTGAATGAGAACGTTGAGTAATAGGACCCAGAACACAACCCATGGGAAATTTGTTTGATTTTTAATTAAAAATAAAAATCCTTTAAAAGAAATAGGACAGCAATAGAAGCTGGTTAGGTTTGCTTATCAGTTCTAAAGCAGCATGGCAACACCTGGGTATTCCTGGCAGCTGCCTGCCTAGCCTGCTGTTGGAGATCTCAGGTGATGGCCAGTCTGCATCTCCCTGACTTACTGCAGCATTTTTCTGTTTCCAGCTGAAGAGTGTTGGGTTTTGGTAACTACTTTCAAAGTATTGTCTTTCAGCCAGATTTTCAGTCGTTCATTCTCTGTTAATTCTCAAAGATGGTTGTTAATGCAGCCTGCCATAGGCAGTTTCCTAAGTATGCTACCTGAATGTCAGGAAGTCTTGCTTGTTTACAAATGTCAGGTGTTTCTAACTACTCTCTAATTTGCTAGTTTCTATGCTAAGCTGATCCTTTTTGCTTTTAGCCATAGTAATTTGATCTAGTTTTCAGTATTCTTCCCTTGTTAGCCAGGTAAGAAAAGGAGACAAGTCTTTGAATGTGTGATTTCAGTGGGTGACTTTTTTTTTAATTTGAGCTAAAGCAGTGGAAGTTTTTATTTTCTTATTTATGAATTGTAATTATACATTTCAATGTGTTTGAATGTAACACATACAGTTAATGTGGACATTTTTCCTAGGAAATTAATCTATAGAACAATTTAACAGTTTAGTCTTGAGTATGTTAAAAGGCAAGTATATATATAAACACTAATAGATTTGGACAAACTGATAAGTATACAGAAAGTCAGCATTCTTTAATATCTGTTTTCAGAAAGGTATTTTTATTCATTTAGATTCTTTCTCTGATGTGTATTCTGTTAGGTTTAGAACCTAACATTATTTGAAGCCTTTATATCTGTATTCCAGTGGTTCTTACATATATGTTATGTATCTATAATTACTGGAAAGTTTTCAAAAATTGTGCGTAAGTGTGCCAGTTTCTCTTCTAGTTGTGTTAGAAGTATGAAACTGGTAGGTAAATGAATCTAATTATATCTTTCTGAAGTTTCCAGGGTTCAGTTCACTGAGTAATAAAGCCAAATAGGTATTTTTATCATGTTGCAACTTCTGTGCTTCATTGTGTGCGGTAATGTAGACTGAATTATGTATATGGGTTTGGTGTTGGCGTTTTTTGGTATTTATGATTTTAAAAAATGAGAAATAACTGAAATGTTTTGAAAGGCAAGAAAGAAAACAGAAAAATCAGGTTTGGAGATTTTTTTAAAAACTACTACTTAGTCTCCATTTTTTTCACGGTCAAAATGAAAATTTTGATAGGATGTTAGTCTTGCATGGAGGAAACCCAATTGTAGGTACAGAGCCTTTTACATATGATGAAAGAAATTGCAGTAAGTCGCTTTGTATTCCAGCATGGACTGGTCAGTGGGGTTTTGCTATGTTAATCTTTGCATGCTTCAGAAAAAGTTGCCTCTTAAAGCTGTTATGGCTCTGCTGACCTCGGCAATAGCAGGATTTTCCTTTTAGGTTGGATTTGAGTTGGGCAGCGTTCTTCTGCCAAGTGGCTAAGTTTTCAAGTTGTAGTTCCTAAGGCCGCTTCCTGACTTTGGACCACAAAGGGCTCTGTGATAATGATGACAAAGAACATATTATTTCAGAAGTATAAAAATCTATGAAGTTTCTAAGGATGTCCACTGGGAGGAAAAAAAAATTAAGGAAAAAGAAAAAGAAAAGAGAGGGAAACCGATAAAATGTAGGAGGTTGACAATAAAGTGCAGAGGCTGCCCCCAGTCTATTGTTTCTGACAGTCCTGTCTGCTATCAGCCCCAGGCATCCTGTTCAAGTCAATGCGCGTACCAGTGGAGCCTCCTCAGTGTTTTCTGTAGCGAGAAGTTTTTTGTGGTGGAAAGAAAAGAACAAGGAAACTGCATAGAATAAAATAACTGCTACTGGGGAGCTGTGAACTGATTTTTGATCGTGGATGGTTTCCAGTTTCTTACTTCAATAGTATTTTGTGTGGAAGCAGAGCAGAACTGATCCTCTTCCGTTTACTCACTGGCACTTTGGTTTGTTTTGAAGGTGTTGTTCTTAATGATTAGGAGTGTTTGGTGGGGGAGTTGTTCTTCAAAGCCTTGATTTCCGGACCAGAAGACTCATTAGACAACTATTAAACTGTTCCTTTCCTTTTAGATGTCAGATGATCTAAGAGATGGTATGCCAGTAAAGATTTTACTGGTGCCTGGAAGTGTGAGACAGTGACCAAGTGACGAGAACAATGCAGGATTTTCACAAGACATATTGCATTTGGCAGTGGCTGGATCCCAGCTCCCTTAGACTTCTGCTTGTGATTCCCACCCAGGGAAACCCCAACTCCAATAAAATAGTTAAAACTCCACGTTTTCCATATTGGCGCTCTCCCTTTATCTCTACTCAATTCTTTCCACATGATATCTAAATTGTTCAAATAGAGTGATCCTGTTTCGGTTGCTAGCAGAGGATCTCGAGTTCATACATAAGCCCATTTACCACGTCTTCCTGTACTCCTCTGTCATTTTTTGGAAAGTTTTTTCTAGGGTTGCAGTTATTCTTGTTTTCTGTGGTTCTGAACTGGACACAGTAATATTTGTCCTTAATCCTGAGGACTGACCATCTTTCCTAGTAAAAAATTGGCTGGCTTCACGCAAAACCCCCACACTTCAGTGATTCCAAGAAAAAAAGGAACATAACCGCAAGATTTCCCCAAAGATTTTACATACAGCTGATTCACTTAGCCTCAAAGATAATAAATTATGGAAAAAATTTGGAATGCATCCACCTATTCACCATGTTCTGTAATAAAGCTGAATTCCTTTTCTCTTTTTTTTTCTTGACAAGACTGGAGGAGGCTGCGTTCAGTCAGCTCAAGTGTGCTGTTGAACATGTTCAGTGGAATGCATAATACCACTGCTGTGAGACTTGATTGTTGTCTGACTTGCTTCTAATGCCTTAGACTTTCACACTATTGTAGGAAGGCAGAGAATTTCGTTTCTAAAGAACAAATACTCCTCTCTGAGGGAAAAAAATTATAAAAATTAGATGTTGGGCAGCAGGAAAGAGCAATTATGTCTTTATGTTGGAGGACTTAGGAGAAGTCATCCTAATGATTCAATGACATAGGTTGCTTCAGGGCAATGGACTAGGTTCTTAATGAGGAAAGATGACCTCCTCTTCTATCACTTTATCATTTACACCACAGAAAGCCTCTTCTCTTCTTGTGGCACTTAGTGATGTCAAACATATGCTGTCTGTGCCAGAGCACGTAAAAGCTGCATAATAGTGTTATCCATCATAGATAAGCTTGTCGTGTTGATGTAATTACAGTAAACACTTGAGCTTATGAGAAGTGGCTTTGGTGTTTATGGTATTCATTCCTAAGTCTCTGATTTTTACTGTGCACTCTCCTTTTTCTACTGCTACTTCTCTTAGTAGACAGTAGTTCATAGATTGGCTTTACTTTGATATTTCTCGATTGTTACAATATTTATAATGCTGATTTTTATTTTTTTTTCTGTTGTTTTTAAACTAACCTAGTCTGATATGTGTTCTCTGGAAAGTGGCCTTCCACGTGAAAGCAGCATCCTGTCTTAATTTCATAAAATTTGTAAATACCTGACTTGGGAGTCATGCTTAATAAGCTTTTCATGGCCTCTTCTTTGGTTAGAAAGTTATCATCTTTCCTGTGTTTTTTCTGCAGAAATACTCTAACCTAGATGCACGTCTTTTCAGGGTACTTCTGCATGCATTAAGACTTCTGTAGCGTGGCCCTGGTTTTGCAGGCAGAATGGAAGCAAGCCCAATTCTGTGGCACAATGATCAGTGAGAGCACGTGCAGGGCTCTGTGGGGTTAAGGAACCGGCCTGCGCACTCGAGAGCCTGCTGCTCCACTCCACTGCAGCTGGATTTGTTGAGTTCTTTTAAAGGGTTTTACTTAGGGTATGGCACAAATCGTACAGAAAAAAAAAGTTTTGCTTTTATTACTGAAAACAAATACTCGTTTTAAACTTGAACCCGAAAGAATTCAGACTATTGAATTGATGTGGCGTGCTGTGGATGCTGAAATCGGCTGTGGTTCATATGCCTGAAGGAGCAGAAGTGGGAGATCGGGCAAGGGAAGGGAACTAGCTCAGCACATGGCATTTGGGGCAGCGTAAAGGGAGTGGGGGATGTCTGCAGCTCTCCTGCCTCTGCTCTTCATTTGTAAGTTATTCTGACTACGTTTCAGTACTCTTAATTTCCTTGATCCCTTGTGTCTGTCACTGTTAGTTGCTTCTGGATTTGAGCAAGCCACTGCAATGAAAAAAACCTTTATGAAATGGACCAGAATTGCACTTTGTTTTTTTAAGTAGTTACAGCAGTAACTAGACTGTTGGGCAGCTGTGAAAAACAATATCCTGAGAACAGAAATCAGACCTACAGGTTGTCTGTTCATTAAAAAATTACAATGGAAGGAAAATGCAATATACATACAAAGAACATAGATTTCTAATACATAAAAGTGAAACTGGTTATGTTATTGGCTCCTTAATTTTAAAGAATATCTCATTTCCGTAATATAGCGCTCTCGCTCTTGATGCTGCTCAGTAAGATGTTGTGTAAACTATGACTGCAATGATCAGTTTTCTCAAGAGAGGATCAAGAGAATGGAGATGCTCATTAGTGGGACATGCTTTTTACAGTCGTCTTCCATGTGACTTTTGGATACCTAGTGGGCAATTGTAAAAATTATTCTCATACTCTGTACTGATGTAAGTTTAAAGCAAAGGTATTTTTACTGTCTTTGGTAAGAGGATGACTGGGAGCAGAGGCGTATGTGGCCTAAGGGGAACTTTTAGATTTGCTGCAAGGTTTCATCCTCTACTGGAACTTGTTGGGAAAGCTCCTGATTAATCTTTCAGAAGGGTTCAGGAAGGACCGTTGCAGGAGGACAGCCTATGGCTCTGTGTGTGTGTGTGACGGTGTATTATATATATCAGTGTGTGTTTGTAAGCAATGGACAAAAAGACTGAAATGGTTGCCTTTTTTATTGCAGCTAAGAACGGGGCACTTAAAAATTTTAGAAACTTTGTGCTTTTCTGACACTTTTCATCTGAACTAAAAGAGTATCTTGAAGGGGCAAGTGTAATTACATCCCACTACAACTCCCATTCAACTGATACTGCTCAGGAACGAAAAAAGCAGCTCGAAGGTTGGGGGAAATTTGTATTAGAAGAGAGATAAGTGAATGTTTGTAAGCTCCATCAGACCAAAATGTGATGAAGGCCTTTTGATACTTCATTATTTAAGAAGTCTTTTTGAGGTTAACTGTGCTCACTTGTTTAAAATGTATGAAGATGCAGCTGACAGTTTTTGTCATGCAAATAATTGAATGCCGTGATTATTTAATTAAAACTGCCTTGGTCCATTTAGTTTTATGCTAAAATGACAATGTGTGTCTAATCTTTTATCACAAAAGGAGACAAAACAAATTAGTTTTGTTTTTCTTTTGTTAATCAAAAATTAAAGCAGAGGGTATTTATTTTCCTTGAATTATTTGATACCACAAAACCAGTGGGATAGAGATGCACTGGTTCCGTGAATTGGCAAGTTTTAAAGTTTTGTTTATCTCTATCCTTTTTTTTTCTTTTTGTTTTTTTTTTTTTTTTAGGAAATTCCACTTACTTGGATGACCACGGACCACCCCCTCAAAAGGTGAGTTGCTGTTATTTTGTGCATGCTTTCTTGTTGCTTTTTTGGTTTTGAGTTTCAACTAATTGTATGTATACGGCAACTCTCCTGAGTTTACATCAACAGCACTTGGCCTTTCTGACTTCTCCCTGCCCCGAGTTTTCAGGTGTTTGTAAGTAACTTGGGTTAAATCTCTGTATGATTAAACTAATGGGATTTTTGTCATTGAGTGAAGGGGAGGCAGGATTTTAGTGATGCTTTGTCTGTCAGCACATTCATGTAAAAACAAGACACCGCAGTTGGAGCTAACAGAGCAAATGGAGGTGGCCTTTTTTGCTGGCAGCAGTTCCTAGAACACGGGCTCTGCTGCAGGTGCAATGCTTTCAGGCAGAGCAGTAGGATATATTTCATGAATGTGCGTAGTGAGTTCCTTTTAGAGGGATAAGATATGTTGCTCCTCTCACATATGATTATGTAACATTGAACTCGATGATCTTGAAGGTCTCTTCTAGCCAAAAATGTTGTATGATTCTATGACTTTTCCCTCACCGTCATCATGGTACCTCATAACATTTCAGGTGAGGACCAGCAGCATGATGGTTTCTTCAAGAGGAAAAAGTGGAAGCAAGTGTTTAGGATCTCTTATTTCGTTTTCTTTTGGTTTACACTGTGTTGATTTGTTCTCCAAAACATGATTTGATACTATCTTGTGTTTGTCTTTCCAGATAGAAAAGCTATTATAACTCCTTTTGTATGGTAGCTATTTCACAAAAAAAAAACAAACCCAAACAAAAAAACCAAAACAGTACTCTTGCCACGTTCTAATTTCTGCAGACTCACTTTATTTCTCTAGGTACAGTGTGGTGTCTTATTGAGGTATTTGGATAGGACTAACTGGTTCTGAAGGCTTTATGCTGTGCAATTGCAGCAGTTGAAGGTGCATCTTTTCTGAAAGTTTCCTTATCAAATTACGCAGAATTCTCACTGTTACTTGTAAAATACTAAAGCAGAAAGGAGATGGGCAAATATACTGTGATTTGTTAATATAATAATAATTAGCCATAGGCTAATTTATGTATTGCAGCCTCTGATTTTCTTTAAAGTAGTGTTGTTTTAATGAAACTTAGATGGCTGCTTAGATGTCCTGCTTTTGTAAGCCCTGTTGGTATTTAAGTAGAAATATCACCCATTTAAAGAACTTCTTACGAAGGGATGAGATTCCATGGTAACTTCTAGACAAAAGGTAGAGTCTACTGATTGAAAGGGTCATTTTTTTCCTGAACAGTGCAGGATTCCCACCAAACGGATATGAGTGAACTAGAGCATTTACCTGAAAATGTATTTGTCTTCTAGGTTAGTTTTCAGAGAGATTATTTTGCTGATGTGGTCCACCGTGAATGCTAGTGCAGCAGATCAGAGTGAGTAGTTAGCGATGGGGTGAAGGTGAAGAGCCACTGTCTCTGATGGTAGTCCTCACTTATCTCTGTTCAAACTGACCATGAAATCACATTTTGGGCCACCAGGCCTTGAGTGTATGCATCAGTATGGTGAAACAGTTGTCTTTTGGTCAGCAGAAGGAGAGTGGAAGCAAGCTAAAGTAATCTGGGTTTCTTTACCTTTTGCTGTGAGGTCTGTGTGTATATGAGATCTGTGATTTCCAGCTGATAAATGAAAATTTGTTACACTCTTGAAGTTCAGACAACTCACTTTGAGGAGTGATGTACATCTGATTTTCTTTCTCTCAACACAAATTACTCACTTTTTCTGTATGCACAGTTACAAAAACAAATAGATGTAGATGAAAGTAACAAAATCAACCTGTTAAGTTCATCATTGCTAAGATGGGATGGGGAAAATGTAAAGATTTAATTTTTTCTTTTGATATTTGAGTGCCACTTGGTTCTCTTGGCCAGAAGTACAGAAGCTTGCATGGAGTAAAACTATGTTTCTGAGGTCTCCACAGTAAATGCTCAGCTTGGAAGAGTAAAATAATGCTTATCCCGGACCTGTATTTTCCATGCTTACATTAGCATTCAGAAAGACCTAGCTGTGCCAGTAAGGAAAAGGCTGTAATCCAGATAAGAGGTTTTAACCTTGAATATTTTATTCAGATTTTTGTCCTTTTACTGTAAGAATTTTACATTACCAATTAATGGTGCTGCGGGTGGGAACTATGCTCCAATCTGTCCAATGGACAGATTTATCCAACCCAAACGCTTTTCTGTTTACAGTATGAAAATTTCTTTTGCCTATCTAAACATGTAATTTTGAACTGTGTTCATACAGCTTCATCCAGCTGCAGCTCAGCTGTCTGTAGAAAGGCCAGGTGATGAGATACCTACACAATTGATTGATTGGTTGTGTTGGTACTCTTTGATTAGCTACTTACAATCAGTCAACTTTTGGGGTTTCCTCTGTAATCATCCTCACTCCTGAAAGCTTAGTAAATAGCTCGGTGGAATAACAGGCTATAGCCTTGTATAAGTTACAGGTATTTTGCTTTTTGAAGTACTTGCCTGTGTTTAGAAACATTAAATAGAAGGAACGCACACATTTTGATCATCGCTTGGACAACATGTGGGCAAGCCTACTTGATCTTGGGTGGGGATTTTTTTGTTTTTTGTTCTTCTAAATAAAATATGGGCAGGGGTTGGTAAAAGGGCAGATAATTCCTGGTATTTGCTTCGGGTCATTTTCTGCATGAAGATGTTCTTACTTTGTAAATCTCACACATTGCATTGTTGCCTAAGTGCAGTTATTTACCCTCCTACAGCCTCAGCTCTGAACTGTGAACTCTGCCTGTGTGAGTGAAACTAAATTCACTGTGATTGTCATTATCTTTCAGACAGCCTCTATTCACATGACTAGATAACTGTCTACATTTAAACTAATAGATGGTTAAGGTCAACGAATGGTTTAATTTGGCATATAAAAAGGTGTCAGAAGAAATTAATCCTGAATTCCAGATTTAAAATATTTCATTACAAATAGTATTTTTAAGTGTGATCCTCATGAAGGATAGATGACATGCAGATGGTGTACACTTTTCCTTAGTAGCAAGTATAATGCACAGAACGAAAAGCCCTCGATTTGTTTCTTTCAGTCATTTACCCTGGAAAGCATACCTTTGCCCTGCCACATTGAGCTGTGGTCGGTCCTACATAGCACTGTGTGAAGTTCTCCAGCATTTTTGTAATGCCCACTGTATTCGTCAGAGGCAATTACAGCAAGCCCTGAATGAAATGAAAACATGAGAGAGATTTGATAGGTCTAGTAATTAAGTCTTACAGTCAAAAGGAGTCTAACTTTATGTGGCTGCTTAAAAAAATGCTGGAAAAAAAAATAGAAATGGAGATAACTCTGGGCAATTGATTATTGTTCATTGAACTAACTGATAGCCAGTATCAGCGGTATGTAGTTAGCTGTAGTGGAAAGCCATCAGCAGTTGATACGCACTGGACTGTAGCTGTTTTGCAGAGTATGTTCCAGTGTTCTGTTGGAAGTTGTATTAGTTTTGGCATTCTGTCATGGCAAGGTGCCAAAACTTTTTTTTTTAAATACTACAAGTTTTTTTTCCCAGTGGAAGAACTGAAAATAGCACTCGTTCTCCAAATAAGGAATAGCATCATGACGTTTCAGGAGATCAGGGTACTGGGCTGTTTTTCAGATAAAGGTGGCAGCAACAATTTCCTCAGTGCAAGTAAAGAAGGAAAGCTTTGCTCACTGCTGTACATGAACATTGCTGGCATAGTTCTGGTTCTCCTTTTAAGGTCAATTGAGCCAGCTTTTCAAGTCTTCCGTCGGTAAAGGTTTACTTGCATATTAAGGATTAACAGTGATTACCCTTGCCAGTGGTGTAAAGGTAGTAGGCTACTTTTTCTTTTGTCCTTAGGTATCAAAGACTTGACCAGAGATTTACTAATCCTAGATTTTCATGAGTTCTAAGATAGATCTGTGTGTACTTCTCTGCAGGTAGATGCAACCTCCAGTAATCCTAGCACACCTCTGGTCTTGCTGGTGTTAGTATGTGACAGATAAAAAAGGGAATAGAGTGGAGCAAAACTTAAACACTTACTTTGTCAAAATTACCCCTTCGAGTTAAAGCACTGGAATTTTCTAGTTCAGATCTTTTTTTGTCACTACCTCCTAGCTTTTTTTATATACATCTGAAAACATCAATTCTCATGTTTTTGCAAAGTGACCAGTTGTTTATCCTTTCTCTTAGATTGGAGTCTAAGTGATGCCTTTAGATGGTACTGGCCTGTTTTTAGAAAGCACCTGTGAAACTTGTTCATTAGTGATTTATGGTGTTTAACTGGTATGTTTTATGTGTGAGCTTTTCAGTAAATAAATCAGGTATGTTTTGTTCCAATATTTGACCTAGCTATTTCCTTATCAAAACTAACTGAGATTATTTTTTTCCTTCATCCAAGATGGTGAAGCTAGCCTTTGAGGACAAATGATGCAATCTTTAGCAAACCTACTGTTATTGATTGAAAGCTTTTCCCCTGAAAACTTGACAAGAGCATCAGGATATGTCCCTCTTTTAGTGTAGTTAATATATATGTCTAAAGGAGCTGTGCACGTAAATGACAGATAAGTTATATTCAGGTGGTCTATTCTTCTTTTCTTGCTGGTTTTCCCATGCTTAGCTTGTGTGTGACAGTGCTTCAAAGCTTTAGGTGAATGCATATGTGAATGTGGGTCAGGATGAGGTCAAAATGAAAAGAAATAAAATGCACGCACGAAATAAGTTCGATCTGATTTTATTGGTTTTATTTTATTGGATACTGGAAAGTGGATAAGTACCCTTTTCACCGTTCTTTCAGTTCTTGCCTTATATGATAGTTGTGTATGTTTTCCTTATGGGTCAAGACTATAGGAAAAAGATAGTAGACTCCTTGAGTGGCCTTCGGTATGTACGTACTGTACCCAGTCCTTGTCATCCTCTGTTGTCTAGTAGCTGTTTTTTACTTTTATTTCAGTTTAAATCTTACTAAAAGTTGTCAGCATTGCTCCCATTACATTGACTTTTTAAGTCCATCAGGTTTGTGTCAGCTTTAGTTTTTCCAATTCTTTTGATAACAGTACTAAGATAACGGCCAAGAGCAGTGCATTTTTCTTTTAGTTTTGATTTATTTCTTTTTTTAGTGGCTACTTCCTGTTTCATTTGATCTTTAGTTCTATCCATCTTTTTTGAGAACACACTTTCACATCTTCAGCACTCTACAGTCTTATGTGATTGATTTGTTAGGAATGAAGTGCTTGATTTTTTTAAAAAAAACAACAAACTAAAACCAAAAAACAAGCAAGATTTGTTTCCTTTTAGGTACGCACTTATTAGGGATTTTAAGAGCATGAATATTAGTGTATGTGTTTTTAATAGAGTTGCAATTCTCTGTTGAGCTGTTCTAGAACAGATGGTGGATAATCTTTGAAGCAATTCATCCAGGGTAGCGTGAGAGGAGATTTCAGTGATTAAAAAAGCCCTATCCTGCTATAAAATGAAGAGTTGTTTCAGAGACGATCATGCCGTGTGAAAGTTTTCAGCTAGCAAAAATTATCAGAATTTAGAAATGCCAAAAATAGAGTAAGTAACTTCCTGTGGTTACCAGACTCAGTATCTGGCTGATAAAACCGAAATAGTAAAAGAATTCAGTAACTGCCTTAGCACAAAGATCCCCATTGTAGTTTGAAGTACTTTTTAGTGTGTAACTGAGCTTTTCAGCCTAGTACAATCAATAAAATATAGAGATCTTTTTTTTAAGAAAAATATTTCTCCACTTCCCTCAGTTTATTAAATGTAGTGTGAAATAATCGTAGAAATATTGGGAAGAATTATTTTGTGTTCTTTTTGAATTGTGTTCTCCTTCCTTATAAAAGACAGTATCTCAGGGGAAGAAAAAAATGATTTTTCCAGAAGATTTTTGCATTGTCTATTACTTCTAATTGATTGGAATCCTGGTGAAGCTGCAGGTGATAAATTATATAGCTCACTACTATTATAAAGATGTTGCTGAAAGCTGGAGTTGAATTTATACTATTAGATGTGAATTGAGTCATAAAAATATTTTAATATTACTAGAGTACTAGTTTACTCACATTAATTTATTAATCAAGAATCTTCAGGACACTAAATTATTTGGTTACTTATCAAAATAGAGAAGATGATTACTTTCTAAAATTCTTCAGTTTATAGTTTATCAGGTAGGTGTTGATACAGGAAGGCTGATTGATGGACAATAAATGGACAGTGCAAAGAGACTTGGGAAATGAAAAACAAATTGCCTGTCACAAGAAGATACATCCATGAGGAATACTGTGTGTGCTGACATACTGCAGTTTCAACAGCAATAAATTTTTTTTTTTTACTCAGCCTGACATTTTCAGCCCCTCAATTTTGAAAGACTTTGAGAGACAACAGGGATGCAGATTTTGTGAATGACAGTAGTTGGTAGTTTTCTTCTATTTAATTTCAAAGATCCTTGGAATGTATTTCATCTTGTGGCTTGTACTTTAATTGTCAGGCTATGTGCATAGCTAAAGGTGAATTTTGCTTGCCTCTGGCGTTACCACAGAAGCTTACCCAGTGTTACACAAAATAGAAAAATTCTGATACCACCAATTTTGCAACCTGTAGGTTTTGTTCTATGTCACATACCATAGGTAAAAAACTGCCCAAGGCATTAGCATTCCCAATTTTGAAGCTAGTACAGCTCTGTGTTTTCACTCAAATTTAGGGCATTATCCATTCTAAGTTGGTTTTTTGTTCACCTGCAAAGCATCCATGCAGATTATTTCACAGAATATTATCTCTTACACATTACAGTTCTAAATTTCCGTCTGTCCCATACGTCACCCTCTTCTTCCGCTTCTTTCCACAGGAGGAAGATATTCATAAACTGACATAGCGTAGGAGGAGGTCATGCACTCTGTCATGGCCACCACTTTGATTACATTTTTACTACTAAGTGCCTCATTGTAATACTGGAGTCCAGTTACACCTGGGTCTGGATGACCTAAATCTTCAGTGGAAAAAAAAAAACAAAAATCTGCCATTCTGGATAGGGGTAGCATGAGAGGATATCTTTTGAAAGTAACAAACTGATTTTGTTGATGTTGCTAAGCCTTGTAACTCAGTTGAGTAATGCTCATGATTTCACCAAGTCTTATATTTGTTGATGCTGTTCGTAAATCCTAAACTGTTAACATTAAACAGTTCTGAAAGAATTTTAGTTGACCTGAAAAAAAGAGAATTTTTTCTAGCTACAATGTTTGAAGAAAATAACTTGAAAACCTGGAACTTGGGATGCTGTGAAGGCTTGCAAAACTGAAAAAAAAAAGAACGACCCTAACCAAGTAAGAATTCTAGTATTATTTTGACAGCCTTATAATTCTGAAGATGAGCTGGTAGATCCTGGCGGTCTTCTACTTGGACTTTACAAAACTACAAAGTGTAGTTCAGGAAACAGTAAATAGTGGTGAATTACTCTGGTAAGGGCTGTGAGCTTTAATCAAAAAATGAGATTGTGAACTCACCTGTGAGTGGTCAACAGTAGAGTCAAAATGTCATGCAAAGAGGACAGGGTGTCTTGACTGGCCTGAGGGGATCTGTGTAAGAGTAGTGGTATCATGGTAATTCAGGTGAGGGAAGAATTTGGGAGAGTAATGTAAGAACAAGGCAGGGCAGGTATGAATAGATAATTCTCAGGACAGCACCCCTGACACCCTGGCATCCTGGGTGTGGGTGGAAGGCCTTTGCTGCTGGGAGCATTGAGGATTTTGAGTAGATGTAGAGAAGCTGAAACAGCCTCTTGGAAATTAAGATCTAGTTATGACTATAAACAGCCTTTATTTCCTACTGCAATTGAGTAGGGAAGTGCACAAAGTGCAGTGGAAAGACGAGCACGCTGGAGACATCAAAATAAATTGTGAAACTGATGAAAGGGACCTACTATGTAAAGGGCAGGAGGGCAAACTGAAACACAATATGACAGATCCTTGGCAGTGGTGAAACCATGCCATGAGTTGTTGCAGCTTGATAGTCGACCACAATAGGTACAAAAGGGTTAAACCTTAATGTGAAGAAAGGCAAGTGCATACAGAAGAGTAAATTATTTAGTCTACCACTCACCACATTCCTATCCAATATTATTGACTCCCAAGGCGAATTAATGAATATTGCATTGGAAGGATAGAAACTGCCGTTTAGGTATTAGTTTTAAAACCAGGCTTAGCTACTTAATATCTCTCAGTTTGTAAGTATCCAGTATAAACATGTGGGTTGGATGTGTTAGGATTTATTGCTTAAACAGGGAATAACTGTGCCACAGTGTTCTGAGCACATCACTGTTCAAAATCCTGGTCTCAGGAGGAAAACCAGTAGTTTTAAACTTTACAATTCTAAGATACTTATACATATACATATAATGTATACATATAATGTATATGTATATGTGTCTAGCTGCTCTGGAGTTAAAATCTGGCTTGCACAAGTTCTGCAGCTTAATGGTTTATTTCTTTTATATGTATATTTTTTTATATTACATGGAAAACCTTCCAGTGGAAAACTAGGTAAAGTGTCACCAAAATTCTTAACGTACCTGAATTCGTGCTAGTCCCCTTAATGAATACCAGTGTCAGTGAACCATGTCCTTACATCATTTATCTCCTTTCTCCTATATCTTCTTATAAGATAGATGCATACCAGTAAGATGACTTCTGCAATGTGATGAACTTTAGAAGTAAGAGGTGAAAATACTGTTTTTGACAAGAAAACTAATGACAGTCTTCCTGTACTTTTTCTATTACAATCTGCACTCATTTATGGTAAAAAAGAGAAAAAGTGATGGCTTTCTGTTCTGCACCCCTCTCTGTACTAGTGACAGTCCCACATGCTTTGATACGATTTTGTGAATTTTCTAAACGCCATCCTGAAATGTATTAAAAACAGAGTATCTGCAAGATACAAAAAATAATTGCTCGGTTCTCTTTGGCACTAGGGTGACAAGATAGAGCACTGTATCTAATTTTGGTCCTAAAAGAGGTGAATAAGTTGCAAACAACAGTGGAAAGCAAGAAGAATGAAGAGGAGGTTGAAAAGCATGCTATGTCAAGAAAGGGGAAAAGGTTTGGTTAATGTAGCATGTGTTGGTTATACCCCATCCTGTAGCAATTACCTCTTTGGTAGCATGATTCCCTCTCACCTGTTTCATCCCTGAGAGGAGGTGGAGCTGCCATCACTTGTATACTGTGGGTGTTGTTGAGTGGTGAAAACCAAGAGTCCTGCACACACCTCCAGAGGCTTGCTACATCGGTGACCACCTGAAACTGCCAAGTGAGCAGGACATCTGCTCTTTACGAACCTGTTTACTTTTTATATACATGTGCTGGATTTGAACGTTGCTGTAGCTTCACATACCTGAAATAAACCTGGTTCTGCACTCTGTTTGGCAAGGAATCTTGTGCAGCAGATTGCAGAAGTAGAGGTTTTGCTCAGCTGTGAGCTGCTCTTGTGGCAAGGTGAATCGGATGTGAGGTATAAAAAGGAGCAAAATGAAATATGTTGATGGGATGCAGCCAAAACTTTGAAAATTTTATCTTTGACCTTTTATTTGTAATTTCCCCAGGTTGCTATTGATGTTATCATAGTTTCAATTTGCTGTATGTATAGCTATAGTGTCTTCTAATAGAACCTGATTCTGAGATTGAACAGAGAGAATTTACTGTGCTTTGGACTGAGCTCTTTTTAGATTTGTGAGGGTGCAGTACTTCCTCACACAGAAATTACTGGAAATTTCTATATTGGCTATACAGATCTATTTTGTGGGATGTATCAGGAACCATTAGCTTTGGTGGACACTTCATAGCAATACTTTTCTTTAGTCTTAATCAATTTGAGGACTATGTCTACAACCAGTTTCCTTTTGCTGCTTCTGCTCCATGCGTATGTTTTCAATTTATTTTGGTACTTAGGGATGTCAAATCATTAGAAAACACATATTAACGTATTCTTCCAAGTAAGTCAGCTGCCAAACAGATGAAATGTATTATTTGGGATGGGGGCTGTGTGTGTTATTCAATCAAATTAGTTCATTAAATTAATGAAGATACAGCACAAGAATCTTCTGTTTCTTCTTCTGCCTTATTTTGACTGTTCCGGTGCAACTATATGGCTTTCAAACTTTGAAAACAAACAAACCTCACCCTTATCTTTCTTGTGGCTTCTAGTGTATTTTCAGTGAACCAGAGAGATCATCAGGCCGTCTAGTCTGCTTTAGAGTTGGTTAGTTCCAAAAGCTTGTCTTTGTCCAAACTCACTACACTCTACAAATGGATCTTGATATAACTGGATCTGTGTGGTTTGTCCAGGGAAGAAGGAGGCTAACCAGTAATCTGTGTTGTTTTCTCTCTTTTTCATCTTTCAGTTGTGTTTTCTGCTGACATATTTTTCTGTGAGCAATTCTTTGTTGTAATTGCTTTAAAAGCGAGTTAAGAATGAGTTGTTATTTGTTTGGAATAAGCTTTTGTGCAGCAATTCCTGAAGTTAGGTTTGGATCATGTTATCTCTTAGTGGCCTTAGGGTTTGTCTTTAAACAGGCCATAACTGGCTTGTGACAAACATCAATTAAGAAGAAGCATCTGGTGGATCTAAGAAGATCTCAAAACTGGTGACTGAATTTTCTGATCTGTCTTCAGATCAGAAAAGCGTGGGCATGGGTGTTCTCATGGAAATGGTAGATGATAAGCTAAAAATGGAATGCATGGTGAGTAACAAAATGATGGAATTTGTTAGTATAGCAGGTTGTGTAAGTAATTCTTCAGGCAACAGAATGCACCTTCTAACATTCCATATGCAATCTTTGAGAGCACTGGAGGAGGAGGAGGGATGTTGGAGAGAAAAGGACTGCTGACAATGCTCAGGTTTGCAGATGTCTAGCAAGCATCTTCCACCACTCATGAGCCAAATGGGCCATTGCTTTGATCCAGTAAGCCATTTTTTAAACTCTTACCCTTCTGTCTCATTTGGACAGGAAAAAAAAAAAATGGAGGGGTTGCACTGGGAAGACGCAATGCTGTATAGAGTTGTGTGATGTTGGCAGGTGTTTCATGACCTTACTAGTTTTGTCTGTGTTGGTTAGCCTCATTCACCTGATAAACATGGAGTGCTGTCTGACCACAGGTTAGAGTCTGCTCTGAAAGGAGAAGCCAGTTCTAGCACACACTTGTGGCCTCTCTCATGAGTAAGGACAGCGGTCACTTACTTGCAGAAATTGTGAAGATAATGGATTGCTTTCTGGGAACATATATCTCTGATGTGAGTTATTTGTCTGGGCAAATTGTACCTGGGCTGGGAGGTCTTTGACAAGTGGGCAAAATTATACTGGCTTAGTAAAAGTGGAAGGATTTAGGCCTTTGAGTGGATCCCTAAATTGTTGATGCTGCAAGTAATTATCTGGCCAAATATTTTTTTAGCTGATGCAGAAGTTTACCTGGAGACAAAACCAGCACTGAAGATGGAAGGCTGGGCTTTTGCCGTGCTCTCTGAGAGATAGCTCCCCTCCTGAGACTGGCAGACTTACCTTGTAGAGCTACTTTACAGTTGTCATTCGTAATGCAAATTCATTTTGGGTTAAACTGCTTATTCTTCTCCTTGATTTTATTCGCAATGGTTCTTGGCATCTTCTTTAACTATGGAACAAAAGGAAAAAAACCTCAGTTTGAACTGACAAGTTAATTGTTATATAACTTTCCACACCGTTGGAGAAAGCTGTTGTAATTATACTGTGGGTTTTATGTTTTCATAGTTTTAAGTACCAAATCATATAACTCTAAAGCGAATTACATGTTTGAATCATTTATATTACCTCTGGGCTTTGATGCAGTGCTCAGAGAAGTCACTCTGTAATTATTTTGAAGTTGTGTATACCCTTATATGAATATCATGTTGCTAGAGAGTCACCACAGAAGTTAGTCCAGTCTATTTGATGCATGTCCTCATTGTAAAATAAAATGTAATCTAGTTAGTGTTTTGTAAACCTCCCACTGCTGTTTTCTGTCTTGTTTCTGCTAATACAATAGAAGCCTTATTTTCAAGTGCCTCCTCTGCCACCATCTCTTACATTGTCTGAGTTTGTTGTGAGTATTGTGAGGGGGAGAAGTTCCTCTCTGAAGAAGTTTTTAGTTTCTTGCCTTTCTAGATGTGCTTGATACAAACTCATGTTTCTGGAAAAAGTATTTTGTTTTCTAAGATACAATTTAAGACGTTCTAAAATGCAGAAAGCAGATTTGCAGCACTCTTAAGGGAACCGGTCACGTTAAACAAATCCTTGATTATGTACCAAAAGCCTGTGTATTGCATGACTGGACACACCCTCTGATGCATTTAGGTGTGTTAAGTGGAATGGTGGCGTTAACAGATGAAACATGAGCACAGCTTCAGCAGTACATCACTAAAGCCGACCACATTCAGCAACACTGCAAGTGAAGTTTTGATTACCATTATTGACTGTGGTGTTCTGAAGTGAGCTTTGAGCTGTAGCATTTACCTTGAATCTTGTCCCATTTTACCTAGGTGCATTCAGATGTTTACTGAATTGAGGCATTGATATATTTGCCTCCTTTTAAGCTAAACAGTTGTCTGAAAATAATAGCTCTTTATTTCAGTTATCTCTGTCTGCAGTGAGTATTTGTTTATGGTTTCTTTTTTGGAGTTGCCATGGTTATTGTCTGTGTGCAGAACAGAATTGTGCTATGTACGAAGGTGAGCTTCAGAGACAAAGGTGAGAACTAGCCGGACTTTGTAGTAACTGTCAGATTTTCAGCTGGTGAAGATGTTTGCACTTAGAGACTTTACAAAGGCCTGTTTTAATTTTGTGTCAGTTTTAAAGAATTATATTCACCCAAAGTTACTGGCTAATCAAGTCAGGGATTTAATTAGAACTTGAATGTAGTCTGGGTGCAGCAAAATTCCACTTGAAATGAGCAAAGTACCAATGAAGAAGCAGCTTTGCTAGCTATACAGCAAAGTGCAACTCTGCTATGAAAATCAAAGCAGTTAACGATTATGAAGCATTTTTAAACATTCCCTTGGCCCTACAAACTCTCATTGTTTATCACGTTTCTAGGATGCTAGGCAAACACATGCTGTATATGCTGCTGTTCGTTCACTGGCACTTGTCAGCATCTACTTACCATTTCTCATGAAGACTTTCACATACTCGCACAGCAAAGTATGCCAAAAGGGCACATCTGAGCAGAGGAGCAACTCCCATTCCACAAGTTACTGTGTTCTTGTGTGGACAGAACTGCAGGGCCGTGGCAAATACTGATGCTGGTTTTTGTTATGTGAAGAAATGAATAAAAAAGGGGACAATCCAGAATACGGGCCTGTGTGTGTTCTTGCGTAAGAAAAGCTTTCATGATGGTGTACCTGGTGGTATAATCAGCATGATAAAGTGTGTTTGCATCTTAGCCTTTCAGACGTCATTAGCAGTTGTTTGGGGAGAAGATCAGGTATTATGTTTGGGTGGCAACGTTTTGGTAGCGGGGGGGGCTACTGGAGTGGCTTCTGTGAGAAGCTGCTACAAGCTTCCCCTGTGTCCCATAGAGCCAATGCCAGTTAGCTACAAGTAGGACCCACCACTGACCAAGACCAGGGCCATCAGCGATGGTGGTAGTGCCTCTGTGGTGGTATATTTAAGAAGGGGAAAAAAAGAATATTACATAAAAGCAGCTTCAGCTCGAGAGAGGAGTGAGAATACGTGAGAGACACAACCCTTCAGATGCCAAGGTCAATGAAGGAGGGGGAGGAGGTGCTTCTGGTGCTAGAGGAGAGAATCCCTTGCAGCCTGTGGAGAAGAGAATGGTGAGGCAGGCTGTTCCCCACAGCAGAGCAGGTGGATGCCCAAAGAAGATTGTGACTCCATCGAAAGCCCATGGCTGGAGCAGGCTCCTGGCAGGCCCTGTTGACCCATGGAGAGAGGAGTCCACGCTGGAGTAGGTTTGCTAGCAGCGCTTATGACCCCACAGTAGTACCCATGCTGGATCAGTCTGTTTCTGAAGGACTATACCCCATGGAAGGGGCCCAGGCTGGAGCAGTTCATGAAGAACTGTAGCCTATGGAGAGAAGTTATATTGGAGAAGTTTGTGGAGGACTGTCTCTTGTGGGAGGGACCTCACACTGGAGCCAGGGATAAAGTGTGAAGAGTCCTCTCTCTGAGGATGCAGGAGCAGCAGAGACAATGTGTGATGAGCTGACCACAACCTCCCCCCTCCCCCCCATTTGCCGTCCCTCTGTGCTGCTAAGGGCAAGGAGGCAGAGAAAATCGGAAGTAAAGTTAAGCCAGGGAAGAAGGGAGAGGTGGGGGAAAGTATTTTTTAAGATTTGGTTCTATTTCTCGTTATCCTACTCTGATTTGGTTGGTAATAAATTATACTAATTTCCTCAAGTTGAGTCTTTTATCCATGATGGTAATTGGTGAGTGATCCCTCCCTGTTGTTATCTTGACTCAAGAGCCTTTAGTTATATTTTTTCTCCCCCTGCCCATTTATGGGGGTGAGAGATAGAGCAGCTTTGATGAACACCTGGCATCCAACCAGAGTTAACCCACCACAGTTAACTACAGAGGTAGCGTAGAAACGTTACATTCATCACCGCTAGAGTTCTCTAATCATTGAGGCTGAAATTTTGCATTTCACAGGATGTAAAGCTTCTGAAGGAAAGATTGATAAGAACAAAGAGTCTGCATTTCTCATAGAAAACTTTATATAAATGTTACAAAATAGTAAGACTCGTTGTGTTAGGTGGTTTTTATATGAGCCTTGGGAAGCGTGTGTTGAATCAGCAGATGTGATGTCCTGTAACTTGGAAAACTTGACAGAGGCTGTGATCACCAAATAGCTACTACTCCTTCCCCAGGTTAAGTTGGAGGATGATGGCTTCCATGTTTATGTTGTAGTGAAGAATGTCCTAAACATTGCAACCAGTAACAATAGTAATGCTCTATTGGTCATTAAGTGCAACACTGGCTAATTGCAAAGTTCTGATATGTTCCCATTATAAGGGAATCTAGATGATTCCTTTTATTATCTTTTTTTTTTATTATTCTGATTTGCAGTCCTCTTTGAGAGTAATCTGAAGGTGTTGCCTGAGGAATCATTTTGTTTCCCTCATGAAAATGTTTTAGCTGTTCAAATCCTGTGAGAAGTGCCAGAAGCCCATATGCCTCATCTGATTGCTTTTATACTGGAATTCCTTCCACCAACAGGATGTGATTACATCAACAGCAAAAGTAACTATAGGTTGAGACACGCCATCGCTTTGGCACTCGAGCCATTCCTTGCGCTGAGCACATATTGCCTGGAACCCAGGGTACAGGCTCCGTGTCAGGAAACGTTTTATGCCTGTGGTTGTAATAGAAAAATGAGTTTTCCATAAGTGCATGTGATCTATGCACCGCTGTGGGTGAAACTGTGAGCTCCTGACTATGTTAGCCAGCTTAAACGGTTTGAAAACAGATGCCTCTTGGCCTATATGATCAGATGCTGCTGCTCTATGTTGTACACTAAATACATCTAGTGCACTAGTGTGACTTCAAAATACTGAAAGAATAGCCTATGATCATTGTCCAGGAGCAAAACAAGGCCGCATCCAATGTACTTTAAGACAGTGAATTACTACTCACTTGTTCTGGTTTCCTCAGGAGGGGAGTGTGGTGCAAGAGTTAGCATGAGCTAGAGACCATTACCAGTGGGCAGGTTGGGTGTGGCTGTTCTGCTTTGAGATTTAGTGAATGTTACCTGTACAGCTGTGATCAGACCGTGCCAGTTGGCCTCCAGGCCACCTGTAACCTCTGCCGTTGTTTGTTCCGCAAGTACATACCTAGCCAGTGGCGTGATTTGTTCTCTGAGTCTCTTTGGAAGATTCATGTTTATATTTTAAATTGAAACAATTGATTAGCTCTATACAACTCTGCTGGTTGTTTGGTGCTTTTTCTTTTTAAGCTGAAGCTTTGCAATTCAAGCATTCCTCTCACATTGCATCAACTTCACTTCGAGTTGCCAAACTGTGGTGTGAATTCACTCACAATTTATTTGTGTGGGAGGCAGTCAGCTAAAGATAAGGTTACACTGAGGTTACAAGCAGCAAGCTTAAGCTCATCATCATCTTCACTGGAAGACATCAGCAGTGGTTTAGTGTCTGTGGAGTAGCTACCAATCTGTATTGTTATATTGAACTGGATCATGAGGAGAAGATCTCAGCTTGCTACCTCCTGAGCAATGTGTTTCTACTTTAAAGAGCTTCTAGCTTGGTGGTGGAAATGAATACTTCTGACCTGAGCAGGGTTCTGGAAATTCTCCTGTATGTATCTGCTGGTTTACAGCCAAAACATGCTGTAATTCTGAGAAACACAGGAAAAACAAAACAAACAAACAAAAACCACAAACAAACAAAAATAAAACAAAACCACAAAAGACAACAACACTATTCTGACTCCTGTGTTTCAATCTTTATTTAGGTACTTCCTTTCCCCAGCCAGGTGGTCTACAACAGAGTTGGAAAGTGTGGGAGTCGAACTGTGGTTTTACTTTTGAGAATTTTATCAGAGAAACATGGATTCAACTTGGTTACATCTGACATCCATAACAAAACAAGACTGACCAAAAACGAACAGGTAAGTTACTTCTGCTTGCTGTAGATTCTGTTCTCTTACTGTATTTGTGAAACTGAGAAACAAAGACATATGCTAGCAGAAAACAAACTGAAAAGGTGCACTGTTACTTTGACCTGAGTAACCAGCCAGAATTCATCATTCTCTAAGTGGCTTCAGTCAATAGAATAAATGGATGGTAGAGCCAAAAGCAGCACAATGCAGAACCAGAAAAATTAGCTTCCAGTGAGCCAGCTCTTGAATTTAGTCAGCATAGAAATTAGTCCAGCAGAGACAAGAAAGGTTAGTATGAATGAAGTTAGGTGCTAACAGGTTCTGAGATCTGTAATAATATATCTATAGGGCACAGTCATTTATCATATAAGCTGGCCAGTTTATTGAGACCTAGCTTGAGTCTCTTTAAGCAGCACAGGGGTAAATAATAGCCAACAGGGTGTATTTTTTCTTACTTTATTTCACTTCTAGTAAACACTTGCTTAAAAAAAGATGCTTCCCAGGGCTATGCTAACCCATGTTACTATCATCTAAGACGCCATTGATCCTGGCTCAGCCTCTTGCTTGTCTGCTTTTTTCTTGTTACTACACAACCCTCACTAACGCAAGTAAAAATACCACATGAAACCTCTTTAGCTCGACACCCCTTTTCATGTTCCCTTCAAGTTGTAGAGGATATTATTTCTGCAGTTTTGATTCCACAAAAGATCCAGTTAATTAAATTCCCTTGTATTTTAGGGTAACCATGTAGCCTCTGTGAGTATCACTGCCATCAGTAGATATTGATCCCAGTAGTACCAAAAAAGCTCAGACTCCAGAGTTGTATGAATGTAGTCAGATGCTGTACGTACGACTTCTGGGCGCATTGGCCACAGCTGCTATTTTCATCTGCGGAGCAGGTAAATGCCGCAAGAGCTGGCTGCGTCACTCCTAGGAATAGCAGCCTGCAAACCACAAAAGTATGTATGTGATGATCAAAATACAGACACGGACCTACCAGCGGCATTGTGCTGTGATTGGGGGTGATTTATTTGTAGCCTGTTTATGAGTGTATCTTTGTTGTTTTAGATACAGCAGTTAATTCCAAATGGAAATTTGGGAGCAGATACTGCTCCTGCAGGTCCCACCTTCCTCCTTTCCTAGGTGGCCATTGGAGTCCTACTAGCAGCCAGTTCACCTAACCCCACACAGCTCTCAAGTTCAACGTTAGGCAGGGAGCAGCTGGCCAAGGCTGCCACGCCAACCCAAAGGCTTTTGTGCACGGCTGGGCCTAACACTCAGTGAAAGGCTGTGGGGGGAGGCCACTGTCACCCCACTGCCTCTGCTTGTGGTTGAATGAAGGGGCAGAGCCCTGGGCTGCTGCTACTGCAGCGCATCCCACTGGCAGCACCACAGAGCCTTGGGAGTCTGCAGAAGGGTCCCACCAGGTTGGGGTCAACTCCTGTGCTACAGAGCCTGTCTGGTTAGTGTTTCTGCTTAACTGTTAGATATGAGATAGGAGATTTCTGTGGATATGACTGCTTTTGTGTTCCCACTTGCTGGGGTTTTAGTTTGACTACATCCTTCATCAGGTTTCATTGCTGGCTGGGAGACTCATCATAAAACCTACAAACCTTTAGGTATTGATAATCACCATCTTTCACCCTCGTCAAGATCACATCTCCACAGCCTTCTGTGCTTTAGTCCAACATCTTAAGATTCTAGAGAGGCCTGGACTTGGTTTTGATGCAACCAGTAGGCTGACAGAGGATGAATATCTACATTACTTTTTGCACTCCAGAAGGTGTTAGGTTACTAGACAGTGAATATGCTGGAACACAGATAGTGCTGGATGTATTGCTACAGACCTAATGATTTAATCTCTAGATTGCCCTACTATAACTTGAGTCTCTTTATTTTAATTTATGGCTTATTTATGTAGCTACAATAGGTTCATAATTTAATGAAGTACTTTTGCTGAGAAGTGCCTTTGATCGCCAGGAAGCATACTTTGAGACAGTAACTGTTATGTTGTTCAAGGTATTTTTAGTTGTCTTCTCATTTTTTTTGTGAGCAGAATAGGAAAAAAAAAAATAAATTATTTCTCACACCTTTAATGTGGTGTACACAAGAGGAGGTAAAGAGAAGGGATGGTCTCAGGCTCCAGGCGTTGGAATGAGAGAAAGGAAAGCTGGGTTTGGCTGTAGGCTCCAAGCGTGTGCATGGGATTCTCACTTGTCTCTCTTCCTTCTGTCATTTGTCTGTCCTGTGTTTGATTAAAGCCCTGATCCAGCCAAGACTTTGCTGTAAATATTTAGCTTATGCAGTCTGCTGTTTTTAAATAAAGTTAAGCACGTAGGTGTTCTTAATGACTGTGGAGATTGCACATAACTGGAATCCATATTCCATTGCCTTTTCCAGTCTCCTTCCTACTAAGAAATTTTCCCAAGTTGTGTGTGCCTGCCAGCAATCAGAAGTGCAGCCTTTGAATGTCACTGGGCATGAGGGAGTGAATTCTGGAACCAGACGAGTTAATCTGTGCTTTACTATTTGCTACAATGTTTCCAAGCAAATTAAACACAGAAAATAATATGTAGCTTTCATTTATACACTGTCCGTTTGATTGGCGGACCTTTTAAAATGACACAGGGACTGTTGCAAAATGAATTCTTACCCTTCCCTGACTTCTTTCCACACTCCCAGTTTTTTGCATCCAGAGAAGAGATGAATATGCTTATAGGTATGCAAATGCCAATCACATAGGGCAGTAACTGATAGTTTATCCTCATAATGTTTCTTCTACCACCCAACCCTATGGCTGTGCACCCAGCTTTATGTGTTAAAATTCCCATTTAACACACTAAAAATCCATCACTAATTTTTCTTAAATGGCTTCAAAGATAGCAAATTGGTCATAGCAGCTTGGGGAGCTGAAGAAATTCTTGAAACCATTCCAAATTTTTGAAAGCTGAAAGTGAAGGTCTAGTCTCATTCTTGTGTGTTGTTTATGGAAATGAATACCAAGATGAAAGTGATATGCCAAATACCTGTAGATACTTGTGGCTCCTGGACCCTGCATGCCTTCAGTAGAGACTGAAAATAGTAGAAGAAGATAAAGAACTCACGAGAAAGACACAGAAGTTTGGGTTTTTTTTTGGTCCTATTTGCATCAATGTTAGCTTAGCATAGTGTCATCCAGCTGACCTCACTTGAAAAATCCCACTTTTCTCACTGATTTTATGTATTTTGACCTCAAATTCTCTCAGTGAAATACAGCAGCTTAAAAAAAAAACAAGTAGTAAAATTTTGCCTGGACAGGATTCTTATCTGACTATTTATTTTTGTTCCCGGTTGAATATACCTATTGCAATCTTGAAGCAAACAGGACTGCTCTGAGCAGTCAGTGCAAGGGACTGGCGATTTCCAGAAGAGGGAGAAAAAGGTGTCCTCTCTCACGAGCCTGAGTTGAGTTTTTGTGGAGGAACAATGCTGTGGCTGGAGCAAAGCCATCTTCCACGTTTCTCCCCTTTGGGGGAGGGCCTCATCCAGTCTCTCTTGGAGTCATTTCACTGTGCCATCTGCTGGATTGTTATTTACAATGCAGCAACAGCTGAGTACAAATACACAGATGGTGCTGAGGCATTATGGTGTGATTTCTTCAGTATGGCCAACTGAGATCCAACAGTGGTAGTGCAGAACAGTAGACAAGGAAAAGCCTTTCCCCTTGGAGTAATGCCTCTTGGTGTTCTTGCTCAGGTAGGCTTTAAGATTCAAAACCAGGCAGTGATTTACAGGATTGCCTCTGTTTGCAGGTTCTTCAAAGGTCCTGTGTAGAAGTCAGTGAAGATAATGAATTGTGGAGAAAAATTGAGAATAAAAGCTTAAGCAAGGTGGTAGAAAGACGGTATGCTAGGGAGCAAATCAGCATTTAGGCTAAAGGTTTTGTTCCTTATAATTAATTAGTATTTGAGCCGAAAGGGTAGAATGACAGTAAATGTGTGTTTACCAAACCACAGAGACCTTTGCAACTCCTTGCTGTGGTTTAGCATCTCTGCAGATTCCTGCCACGCGGTGTGCATGCTCCCTTTTCCTCATGGAGCACAGCGCACCCAGCACTTCTGGTTCTTTTTTGCCCAGCAGTTGGGCTGCTGTGACTGGGCCACTCCATGGGCTCCACTGGTGTATACGAGCATGCGGGTACAGGATGCCACTGCCTGCCTCTCCCCACAAACTCTTTTGTGTCCTGGCATTTCCCTCTCCCTGGATCCTTGTCTAGCAATGAGAAAGAGGAATGGCACTTTGTGGGCACTTATCCTAGCAGGTATGTGCTCCTTTCAGGCTTCCTTCAGGCATTTCTACAGCTTCTCCCTCTAAACATGCATGTGTTTTGGTTAATTTTTCCCTTAACAATGTTTGCCAGGGTATTTTATCTTTTCCTTATGCTTTTCATCTCTTTTCAAACTTAGATTTGTTTAAGACCGTCTCCTAGATCATCTGTGCTTGTATGTATCTCTCTCTCCTTCATCACTCATTCCATCCAAAGGTACTTGCTTTCCTCATCCTCTCATACTCTGCTCACTATTGTTCTCTGATGGTCCTCTACACTAATCATCACTTAAAAAAACAAACCAAAGCAAACAAATAAAGAAAAAAAACCCAAACAACACTGGAAGATTTTTCTTCTTCTTACCCCCCCCCCCCCCAACTTTAGCATCATCTTAAAAGGAGGGATGAGTCACTAGGTATTCCTGAGTAATCTGTTTGGCCTTGTTAGACTGAAAGCAGTTCAGCAGAAGTGGGATCAGAGAGAGAGGCTCTTGGGAAATATGGCCACAATTTACATGTGGCCGTGAGCCATTACAGTTACTTATTTTTCCCTCATGACATCTGTGTGTTGTTTCTTTTGAGCCTTACTTACCCTTTTGGAAGGGCTTTTAAGAGAACGGTTTTGGTTGTTTGTTCATATGCACATTGCGGCTTTATCCACATCTGCTTTATGAGTCCAGTTGGTCATGAAGTGTCTAAATATGAAGGTACTTAATGTCAAAACAAAATTCTGTGTCTGCTTTAGAGTAAGCTATTATCATAGCAAAAAAAAAAAAAAAAAAAGCCTGGAGTCAGATGCTGTCCTGCTCTCTGTGCCTCTTTCCAGACTCCTTTTGCTCCTGAGGCAGAAAGTGCCTGTGCTAGTCCAATATGATTGACACGAGCCTGACACTGACATGAGGTGAAGGACAGTAGGAAACGTGATGGTGGTGTAATGTGACTCCACCTGGTACCATCAAATTGGTACCAGGCCCAGGGAGAGCTGAGGGACAAAGGGAGGCTTGCGTGGGACCTTGTTTTACTCACACGAACCCACGCACACGTGTTTGGTGGCATTATATTGCTACCTCTCTTTTTAAACTCAGTAGTATTGCTTTATATGGGTATACTATCTTTACATCTCCATATTTATACTCTAATGATGGTTTTTTTCATTTATTTCAAGATGGAAAAGCGGTGGCGACCACAGTGGCATGAGCACAGTTTTTAATCCCCTATCAGTAACTTTTCTTCATACTTGCAGATAAAATGCCAATAAAACATAAAGCTTCATATAGTTCTTAGAATTTCTCTTCTCCTGTAACTTGTCTGGGTAAAAAACGAAAAAAAAAGAAGCCAACTGAAGACATTTTATAGCCAGCCACTAGAGTCTCCCCTTGTTTCGTTCTGCAAAGTGAATGAACATAATTTTTTGGTAGAGAATTACCAGTCCTAAAGAAATATCAGTTTGTTTGGTTTGCCCTGAAAGCCTTTGTGTCTTCAGAGCACAAAAAAAAGCAATACTCAATTATTTTGTGCCAGTTATTGCAAAGTTTCCTGGGATTTCTGATTCTGGTCTGGGAAAGCTCTGCTCTTCAGGTTCATTAATTTCTAGCTCATAGGATTTATATAGTACTGAAGGAGCTGCATAAAAACCTATTTGTACTTGAATCAAACGGTCCAGAGTTCGTATATGACTACTAAAGCATGGAGGCTATTCCCTTCCTGCCTCTTTTGAGTGAGTTTGGTTTGTTTTTTTAAATCACGCATTATCTGTTTTCTCTTGTTTCTCTCTTCCTTTCATACTGTCTTTCTTTTGGTGGTGGTCTCTTTTTTTATGTTTCATTCCTCTGGGTTTCCAGTAAACACTTTCAATTTCCTCTAGATCATAGCTCGAGCTCAGTTTACACAACACAGATACACATATCCATGGTGCACGGTCTTTTATATATTCTGTTCACATTATTCCATTTTAATGATGTGAAAATTTAAATTATTTAATTTAAAATTAAAATTACATGAATGTGTCTGCACTAGAACTGTTCTTTATAAAAGAATATCCTAATAGGTACTCTTAATTTGCTGTAATAGTAAGAGGAATGTCAAGTACTGACTTCTGTAATTACACAGGCAAATCAGTCAGTGTTTTGGCAATGCTGACAATTTTTACTGTTTTATGAAGATGGTCATTGACTCAGCTCCCACTGTCTGTTACAGTTTTAGGATTTTACATCTTGACATGCTGGAGAATAGAGCCAGTGTCTTCAGAGGGTGGCTGCCACTTGCAAAGCTCTGGTGCAGATTTAGGCAGGCTTTAGATTTTTCTTTTAGTTTATGCCTTTCCTTAGACTGATACCCACTTTTGGGAGTACATAAGCTCCATGATAAGCAGGATGGTGTCTGCAGCTTAACTTTTCTTGCTTGGAGGTAAAACAGTAGTTGTGCTATTTGATGACAGTGTTTGAGAGGGATACTGGGATAGGAGTTCCTGAGTAATTCAGACTTGAAAATTACACATCCTTTGTTGTTTGAGGGTTGTATTTGTCTCAAAATGTGAATTGACATAACATGGAAAATGTGATTTGTTGATTCTTTTTAGATGGAATTGATTAAAAACATAAGCACTGCTGAGCAGCCCTATTTATTCACTAGACATGTTCATTTCCTCAATTTCTCAAGGTAAGATATTTTTTCAATCAAAAGTATTTGCCATTGATTTCTATTAATTGTAATACATAGAATATTTTTCTTCCTTTTTTACATATAAGCAATACAATGTACTTTGCTTTTCCTTCTTTCTGGCACTGGAAGTCACATTCAGAAGTTAGGTTGGTTTTTTCATGTGCTCTCTTTGCTACAGAATAGTTATGTACAGTTTGTTTATGAAAAGCCAGGATGCTGTTGCATGCCTATGCCTCAGAGATGATCTTGGCTTACAACGTGTCCATCCAACATGCAGCAGAATGGTAACTTGGGTCTTTAAACTGTGCACTTTTGTTTCACAACAGTTTGCTGTCACTTTTAAATGTTTTATCTCTCTATAGCCAGGTACTAACTGTGAGACCGAAAACTCCACTGAGTGAGTTCATTTTGTACCCTGAATGACTCTTCACCAATTTAACCAATTGAATTTTGTTCTAGTCCCCACTCCACAGGATATGGAAGTATTTATAAACCATGCAAACAGATTATGCTCAGTATCATGGGAGTACAGTCTCTTCTGGCAGCTATTTAAAAGTATGCAGCAGGATTCTAGAGACACTTATAGCATGGAATGTGAAGAAAATTGAATTTGGATGAAACTTATGAGGAATTTTTGGAAGGACATGAATGAGTGATGCCAGTTAGCATTTAGCCGAGGTTAAAGCTGACTGCAGATGTTTATTGCCCAGGCTGTAAATTTCATTGGGAAATTATATTCAGGATCTTGTGCCACTAGGTTGGACTCTGTGCATTTAGATTAAAAAAAATTCTCTAGAAGTGTGAATTTTCTACAGGTCTTTGTAAGAGCTTGCCTAACTTCCCAGCATTTTGTTTATGTAGTAATGACAGTACATGTCCACTGAATGTGTGGCTTCAGTTATGGGTAGACAGTGTATTGAGAAATGATAAAACTTGGGGGTGCTGTTGTTTAGCTTTGTTTCTTTAGCAAATAACGTATTTTGAGCAATTGAAAATTCACTTGATACATAACTTAGCTATGGGCATGATTCTGTTACATAAACACAAGAAGAGTTAAACAAAATTCCGATCTTCCCTGCTCTCTATTCTGATTCCATCAGAATTCCATTTCTAATGTACTATCTTTAAAAAATAAAACCCATTAGAATAGGACTTCACATCTTTGGTCAATGATCTCTTCTCTCTGCCAAAATTGCAAGATCAAACAAGTAGGTACACCTGAGGATAAAAGGGGTGTTTCTTGATTAGACTGATTTTTTCAGAAATGGTAGGCAACATTAGTTAACTAAGGAAAAGATGAACATTGTTGTCTCCTGCTCCTCCCAAGATGTCATTTTCTATAAATATGGTACATCCTTGCCACATAGGTAACATATTTCTTCTGTAGTGTTCCTATGAGATTAAATTGCTCTGTATTTTTCTTCCAGCACAAATTTGTGAAAATATATAAAAATTATCTAAGATGTATAAAAGTATTTTCAGCTTCCTTTTTGGCTGTTCCTTGCAAACCTGAAAAGTGTTTTCTGTTTTACTAAGAGGGCAGTTGGTTTAACTAATACCTGTAGAGCATTAAAAAGGCTGATGAGTTTTTTAAATGAGACATTGAAGTGCATCAACATTTCTTCCTATGGTTTTAGCATTTCCTAGCATTTTATGATAAATTAAATATTTTTATGAGTTTTAGTCTTTAGCGTCAATTTTTTTTGGCAGTGTAAACACCATACAGTGAATTAGCATATTGAATATTTCCTCTGTTCCTTAATTCCAGGGTGATTTGATTTAAAAAAAAACAAAACAAAAACCAAAACTGATTTCATTAGAAACTGGAGCATCAAGTGTTGATTATGCAGAAATTTAAAATAATGTGTATCTAAATAATATTCAAATATTACAGTATTGTGAAAACATTTTAGTTCTGCTTGATTTTTTTTGAAGCTATTCCTTTATAGACTGTCTCTAGTGGATAGCTGAACTCAAATTTTCTATGCCCAGCTTTTCTACCAGCTCAACATAAAAGTCGTGCAATACCCCAGTAACTAAAAGAATGAGGGTGAAAATATCATTACGGTGTTTTCTGGCTGACAGCTAAAGACTTCAGACAGCAGCTTGCCATGAGCAGCCAGCACAATGGGGAGCAGGACAGATGCACAGGGACAGATGGGAGACAACCAACTCCTGACAGCAGGTTTAAGGCAGCTCCAGATCCGTAAAAGGTCCAAAGTTCACACTGAAGATTGACCAACCTAGTTTGGTGAAACTCCTTGAGGCTTTCCCCATGCCGTTTTAGCAGAGATGTTACTGGAAATCATTAATTTTTATAGGGGCAGCCATTCTGGGCATTAGGCATCTCTCGTTTGGCATTTTATACCTTTGCAACCAAGGTTTTCTTTGCAAGGAATGGTAAGGAATGCTTTATTTTCCTTCCTCCTGTGTGTATTGAGCTGGCAGGCAGGTAGGAGATACAAGACGTGTTTTCTTTGCTGCTCTTTTGTTAAGCTCTAAGGTCACTGTTGGACAAAAGCGAGTCTCTTCCACTTGCCTTGCACTTCTCTGCTTGAGTGCTTTCAAGATCTGTAGGGATTGCGTTAAGCCATTTAGAGCATATCACCAAGGTACTAGAGAAGCAGAGAAAATGTAAGCAGAGTCATGCAAAATGGGAATCCACTTTGCTTTTGCTTATTGATGCTTCTCAGCTTCCCAAACAGTAGTAAGAAAAATAAACTTGATTTTTGTTTGACATCACCGATGTGTATAGCAGCAATGACAAACCACTTGGATTTCCCCCTGTGCACCCTGCACCTGCTTATAAACCTGTCAGCACTTAAAGCACTCTACTCAAAAAAACATCGCAGCATTTACTTACAGTTGTTTCCAACTTAAAAAAAAAAAAAAAATACTGTATCTTCTTTCCAGAAAACATCTCTAGTGGAAGTGAGGTAAGCCTTCAGTGTTGAATTTGAGCACATGCATTTTTGAGGCACTCTTAGTTTTGCTGAACAAAGTTCTAAAATCTTGAAAATCTCATCCTGACCTGAATGCTTTCCAGAGCCATTTCCTCCTCATTTTTTAAGTGTACATTATTGTGGCTAATTTCTCATGTGAATTTCTCTGGCTTTTACTCCTTATTGACTGAAATGTGTTGATTTTTTTCTCCCTGTGTATCTCTCTGCCACTGCCGCCTCCACACACCTTTCACTCTTCCTTTGAAGAAAAGTCCCACTCTTTGTACTTCATAGGTACTATCAGACTTCTTGGTGACAAGTGTTTTTCCTCATCCATTCAATAACTCCGTGACTCTTCTCTGAAACGTCTTCATTAATTCCATAGTCTTTATTAAGCGTAAGCGTCAAAACTGTACTCTTGACCTGTATCAGCTTCACTAATGCTGTATATGGTAGAACCACCCCTCTTTTCAGTTACCATGCTTATACCTTCCAAACCTACAGTTGCACTAAAGCAATCTGGGCTTTCACAGCAAGTTGTTTTGCCGATATGTTTCCTAGATCCTTTCCAAGTCACCGCAATTTCTCATTCTGTAGAAATGGCTTTCATTCCTTATTCTTAAATGTGTTAACCAAGGGGGAAAATAAGCAACGTGAAATGTGAAATAACTAACTACTGTCCTACTGCAGTAAATGTTGTGAAGTAGAAAATTCCTTCAGCAAAGAAAAAAAGAAAATCTCCCTTGATATTTATGTGTACTTTCAGAATGCTGCAATCCATTTAAAAAACAAAGAACTTTTTTTTTCTCATGTGCCCAAGGAGCTCTAGATGTTGTCAGTCATAACCTGTACTCTGGTCTGCAGTGCATGGAACGGAGGCATTCGCCTCCACTAGTGCAGAACTTGGGAGGTTTGCATCCATGTAGGAGTGTGCGCCCAAAAAGGGTGTGTTGCAGGACCAGGATGACAGCTATCATTTCTCTTTGTCATATTCCAAATCCTTTTCAAAGTCAATACTGGCTGTATTTTAAAAGAATTAGTAAAAATACTGGTAATTTTTTTTTATCTCTTTACAAGTTGAAGTTTATATACTAGTGTTGCTTGGAAAAGCATCCAAAATGTTCATCAGAATCAAATATTAAAGAATGTCTCTACCCTAAGCAGGCAAAGATTTATAAGCTGATACATTTGCTGAGCTTGCAGGCGTTATTGGTAGAGCCAAGCAGTACAGTGTTAGAGGGCAGAAGCTGTGAAGAACTGGAATAACCTGCAGAGAGACAAAAAGCTATTTCAAGATCTCTACAGGTGGTTTGCCGTGCTTTATCAGAAATGCCACTTGTCATCTATTTAGTCTGAGAAAAATGAAGCAGGAAGACGCTTCCAAGTTCATGGAAAAGCCCCACTTGACCTCTTAGTGATCTCCTGCTGAATTAAATAACTGTGACAGTCTTTGGGCAGCTACTCAAGATGCTTGGTGTGTGCTCCAAGTGTCACAGATTTCGAGAAGCAGAAAGAACATTTGCGGGAATGCGCAGGGGGTGGTGAGGCCCCAGTTTTGAGTCAGGATGAGTCAGGGATGGGGAGAATTGCACAACTCCTGTTTTGGACATGGAAAGGCAGCTTTCCTCCCTCTGACACGGAAGTGTTATCTTCTGAACGTGCCCTTACAGACCCCAGCTCGGACAGAGTGGGAAGCTTGGCCACTCCCTCCTGTCTTGGGGTAAATGAATGTTACAGGGGAATCTGTAAAAGCCTGAAGACGTGCCTCTCTGACTGGTAAGTGACTTTTGCTTGTTTAATGGCTGGCTGATGAGGTCAGGGTAAAGTCATAGGAGGTAGAAGCATTAAAAAGACCACCCAGAGAGAGAAACAGGCTTTTTCATGTCTCACTGGAGCCATGAATTCTTTACTTTCTGTAGTAGTTATAGGCCACTGGGGAACAATCTCCTTTAAAATTTCCTATGATGTGGTAAGGAGATGCAGAGATAAAGCATGGACTCAATTTAATCTTACATTTTAATTAACCCTTATAATTTAGTTCAGGGTATCTTATTTGTTCAAAGGCAAGATGAATTACCGCCCAGCATTAATATGTGAGGAGTTATCCTTTCTACACTGTTGGGCTGCTTCATTCAGCTGCAGTTTAATATCTGTGGCATGTATTTAGCGTATGCGTGTATGTGCTTGAGAGGAAGGGACAACAGTTTACTTTTAGCGTAATTTTATAAGGAAGACTCATAGAGCAGTTCCAGCTGTTCTGTGTGTCTTTCCAGTTTCCCTCCCTGCCTAATTCCTGAATAATTTCTGAACTCATTGGCCATTTTCACACCAAATTTGAAAGGCTAGTAGAAGACTTGGAGACATCCACACTGCTGCAGGTACATCAGCTGAAGGGAAAACCAAGCAAAACAGAGCTGCTGGACCTTCTGCTGGGCAACAGCCAGCAGTCACCTCCCTGTACCCTGCTTAGATGCCAGCCCAACTTTGTTGTGTCCCTCTTGCTTAGTGCATGAGGGGTGATGGGGGACAGGCTTTGAGGAGGAGAGAAAGATCTGCTGGGTCTTCTGCTTGGGAAGGTACTTATCTGTAGTTCTTGAAATCAAAGAAAGAAATATTAATGGGTTTCTGTTATTCATTAACAGAGTTAATGTATTAAGTTGGGGTTTTTTTTAAAAAAAAAAGTCATCTTTTTTGGTACAGCCTGTATCAAGCTTTACTTGCTTTTTTGTTATTTTTTTCACATTGCTTTTTGAAACAGATGCAATGGCCAACACTGACTAAGGAAAATTAGTAAATTGGGCTGCTATAGCAGCAGACAGTGTCATGTGCAGCAGTGCTGACCAGTTTGGACATTTTCCTTCAACTTTGACCTGAATTCCGAGTTGTGAGTAGCACTAAATCACATGCTGTATGGAGGCAGAGATAGACAAAGAGAGATTCAATCTGGATAAGCCCAAAACTAAACTTAGTTACTGAATATTGTTCAGGATTTTTTGTTACTCATCAGTTTTGTGGGTTTTTCTCATGCAGAAGCAGCTGTAAAATGTGTCCATAGCAAGCAAACAAAAAGGAGGTAGAATTTGAAGAATTAACTTGACTATATGTCATGCAAATAAGCTGTGTGTTTGAGAGCAGGAGTACACTCTGTGCTGACAGCATGGTGTTTGAAAACCTTGCATGTTAGCTTGTTGGTCATTTGTAAGGATTGAATGATAAATTTACATTTTTTTGTGTGTGGCAAATAAATATCTTGCTTTGCCGTGACGCACCTGTGTGTGTCATGTATATATTCATTGATTTGGAAATAGAATTTCACTTTTAATTTTTTTTTATAGACTGGTAAGAGGTTGGTAAAATTAGAGTGGTTCTGTAATGCTATTTTCGTTGACCTAAACCAGAGTCATAGGATACTTGTCACAACACTTAGACTTATCAATAACTTGAGGATTCTTGTTTCTCCATTTCTCTGGAACAAGTAATACCACACAGAGCATAGATGTTTTGCAGAACATGCTTATTATGTGTTTTAACTGTGCTTCGCTAGCTTTCAAAAAGAGTGTGCTGGGCAAATGCGTGGAGCTGGCATAACAAGATGCTGAATGTCCATGACCCTTTGAATGCAAACTCAAGTATGCTTTCTGTGAACAGCAGTAGTCAGCTCTCACTGATTCTGTACAGCTTAGCTGTGGGGGGGAACTGACCTGTTTGAACGCTCCCTTGAATCAACATCTTGAAACAATGATTGCAGCCTAAGAATATCTACTAAAGGAGTTTCCTGTTGTGGATTTTTTTCTCTTTAAAAATAACCATAGACGCCTAGGAAATATCAGTAAAAATATGGTAACAAAAAATTATTACTCTCTGGGTAAGCTCTTAAAAGTAGGGAAATGTCAGCTAAGCTTAGGTGCATTGCCTTAACACTGTGTCTTTATGTGTGTTCATTACAATCTATGCTTCTTGCTAACACATCATGAAACACTTTATACCGCCATGTGAGGTCTGCCCTGTTAAGTACACATTTGGTGAATGGCCACATGGTGCTGTAATCCCTTCTACATCTTTTTCCCTTTTTTATACTGTATTTTTTTTAATGATGTGAGTGTGTAATGATGTTTTTTCACTGTGACTTGATGGAAGTCTAAGCACAAATCTAACATGCCGTTTGACCTTTGTATGGTCTAAGAGGTTTTTTTAGGGTTATTTTTTTTGAAAAGCCTTGCTCTACAGTGATTTTTT
Organism: Baryphthengus martii; assembly: GCA_013396935.1. NCBI lineage: Eukaryota > Metazoa > Chordata > Aves > Coraciiformes > Momotidae > Baryphthengus > Baryphthengus martii. The sequence goes on along the minus strand of VWZK01007894.1, from coordinate 9,026 downwards.
TTTCCACAGATTTTAAGATTATCTGATTTAAAATTTATTTCCCTAGCTTTCTTGTGTTCTTCATGTACCAAACTTTCATTCAGCTGGTAACACAATATCCTCAGAATGGATATGGTGGCTTGAAATTTAGTTACTGAAGGTGGGATCAGGTGTAACACCTAAATTTATCCTATTTTTACTATTGTCTGGTTTCCGTGCTCACATTCGCACTGTAGATTATATTACCAGTTCGAAAGTAATTTAAGAAAGATGTTGATTCTTTCAAGAGAGTAAAGAGAATGATCAGCGATATAAAAAAAAAACGATCCTGCAAGGAAAGATTGAAAGGGCAGAGAAAGAAAAAACCCATCACAATAGAGAAGACTGGGTAAGAGGGGATTGCGGTAACACTTTTCAATTTTATATTAAAAAGGTTCTGCAGAGGTAAAGGGTTTATACAGTTCTTTATGGGCGTTGATAGCAGAAGTGGTGGTCTTAAATTTCATCAACAGAGTTCTAGATCAGATATTTAGGAAAAGGCTTGAGCAACAAGGACAGTGAAGCAACAGACTAGATTGTACTTGAGGATTTTGGAGCTGGTAGTGCAGTCACAGAGCTAATCCTGCCTTCAGACAAAAAAATGGATTGTGGTAGTCCCAAGTCATTTCTAGTCTTTCTCACCCTTGTGCAATGCACAATACACACTACTTTGGTTTGAACCTAAAACCTTTGTCTTTCAGGAAGGAAATTGATTCAAAACCATCAGTAATGGAGAATCTGCCGCCCTTGGTAAATTCTTCCAGTACTGAATTGTTCTCTTGGATTGTAAATTGTGAGTTGTTTTTCCTCTTAATTTGAAAATTAAGAAACCGAAATGACTCCTTTTCATTGGATTTCAGACTACATTTGCCTACTATGTAAAGACTCCTTTTGTCAATTTTTTTCCCTATGTAAGATTTCATGTCTCATTTCTTACACACTGCAGTGCAGTCACCTCTCAACCTTCTCTGTAATTTCTTTCCCTTCTCATTTTCTTTTCAATCTGAAAGTTTGCAGTTTCTTGAAATTTTTCAATTGCAAGGTGCTTTTTTTTACCTGTCTTGTGACCTTGCAGTGAACTTTTATGCATGCTTTGCTTCAAATGGGCTCTGTTAGTGGTCACATCAGTGCTGTGCTAGGTCTTTGCTCCTCTCTGCTCCTGCTTCTCAGAAAATGGGAATACTAGGACTATTCTGGCCTATTAGGTTTTACATGCTGCTGATAACCTGTTGAGGCATGCAAGTCCTTCCCAGAACTGCTCATTCCCTCTGAGTGTCCTCTGCTTCTATTTCTAGATGCTTTGGATTTTATTTGCCATACTACAGTGGGTGATGTTTGCTTATGTCTTACTTGCCCTGTTGGCTCAGTTGGCTCTTTATCGGCAAACCTTTCCCTTCATTGTTCTCTCCTTTTGCAACTTAGTTACCTGAAAATGTTATCAGTAGTTTTGCGCTTAACTTCGAATCGTGGATGTTAAATAGCGTAGTTGCAAAGCCTCCAGCTGATGATATCCGCAACTCCCTCTATTTGGTGGTGTTTGTGTTGAATTTTCCATCTGGGACGTGGCAACCATATTTTCAGTTTCAATTACATTGACTTTTATATTCTATACATTGTATACATGATACATACTGCCAAATTACAGTGATTTTTTTCATTATACCAAATTTGCTGTATTTCGGTTTTCATATGGACATTCCTAGCATGATCTCTGCAACAGCCATTTCCACAGGACAGCTGGAATCACCCATGACTCTCTTGATAAATGTATTCATACGAGAAGTTAAATACTCAGTACCAAGCGCATTACAACCTGCTTTCCATTATAACCTTCCTAAGAAGTCCAGCCCCAGGATTTTAATGTGAACATAACTATCATGGCTAAATCTGTGATCTCATCCAGTTTTGAAGACATACCTTTTCTACACACCACATTTGTTGATTTAATACCTTCCAAGAGCTGTATCAGCTGTTCTACTACTTGCTGGAAATTTATTCTGATAATTTGTAATTAGTTTTTCTGTTCATCTTTATAATGTGCAGTATTTTCATCTTTGAGTTACAATGAAGCGTTAATCAGTGGTCCAGAGAGATCCTGAGCCAGGCCTTTGTAAAGTATTGTGTACAAGGTGGCTGGAATTAAATGATTTTAAATAATGCACTTTGACTATAGCTGTTGTTAGTATTTTGTGGAGAGTTAGTGGTTTTTCTCTTACTTGTTTCCAGCTGTAACTTCAATTACATAAACAAAACCACAATTAGTATCTCATTCTCAAGTGTTGCCTTTACTTGTGTTGAAGATGCTATGCAGATCCAGACAGATTTTCTATCTGTGTTGGTGCTGTTAATCATAAATTTATATATTAAACTACTTTGATATCCTCAGCATAATGAAAGGCATGGGGAAAAAAAACCCTTATTGTTTAACATGCATGAATGTAAAAGAATGGCAGAAATACAACATAAAATATTCAGGGAGATTTACAGGATAGTGAAGCTGAGAAATATAAGGCTTTATAGTATAATCTTTTGGCCATTCACTGGTCTGCAGCGGTTTACTAAGCAATTGCCAGAGGACTTAGCTTGACTTTTACAATGGCATTACCCAGACACATCACTTCAGAAGCTGAAATTTCTATTAATGAAGTCACAGATGCAGAAAGGTTAATTAATGAGTAGAGTATTGCCAGTTTGCACTGTTTTACTGTTAAATCATGAACTGCTGGCCATTTTGGATGCACAAGCACAGCTTCCATTCAAGGCCAGGCCAGCCAAGGATGCAGTTTTGAAATAAAAAGATTTGTCTCAACTCACTTTCATTTTTTCCCCCTCCTAATTCCAAAGAAAAGCTTGAAAACATGACCACAGTGTAAGCTGAAGGCACAAAAGCTGGAAGCAATGCACTAAAGACAAAAGCAAGAAGATAAACCCCTTGATTTTTGGAGGCTGGCAATACCATGCAGCCCTCGGCCCCGCTCCTCTGGGAGTCCTTGCAGCTCATCCTTGAGGAGCATTGTTGGAGCATACCAGAGGTGCCTGGTGCCTTGTGTGCAGAATAGGGCTGCTTTGCCACAAGTGCATGCTAATATAAGCTATTGTAATAACTTTTCAAGATACCTCTTTCAGAAGATAGATTTTGATGTCACTTCATCTTATTTAAGCCCTAAAAGGGTGAAAGTTGTACATTAATGCTTTTCCATGACCTCCCTGTGATGCTGTGCTGCAGAGTGGGTAACGGCGCTGTAACATAATTGATGAGTAAAGCTCGCTGGGCAATTATACTCTTGGCATGTGATTCTCAGCTGCATGAAGCTGTAAAAGGAAATTGTGCTTCCTTTCTAAGAACACAATATACCTGTCCCCTTTAATATTAGGTATCTGTCAGGTCTTGTTTGCTTCCATTGTGTTGAATTTCTAGCAACCAAATTATTTCTTTAAGGGGAGACATTTTACGTTAAAAGAGTAAGAGGCAGATGAAGTTCTTAAAGGGAGTAAGTTGGGAGTTTTCCCTTCCTTAAGGTGTGTGGTTTGCCTACGGGGATGAAGAAGGCTGCTTCTGCAAAGAGTTTTGTTCTGAATGAAAATGCAACAGCTTCCTGAAGTGAAAAAATAATAGGAACTGAGAGATCCTCCATTTTAAAGCCAAGCAAATTGCTTTGGTTGATTTTTTTTTTTTTTATTTTTAAATTGTTATGTATTTTCTTAAACTCACAAGGGGTTTGCAAATAGTTTTGAACAAAGATTTTGCTCATGTAAATAAAATTAATCAGAGTCTAATGGGCAGGCTTGCAACGTCTGGCATACTTCTCAGGTGGGTTTTTTTTTTTTTGCTTTTTTTAGAAAAGGAATGAGGGAATATATTATTAATGAACCTAAGTTTCATTGATTGAAGCCTGCAAATATTCTAGCTATTCTAGCTATTTTGATGAGGACTCTAGAAATACATCTGTCACAACAGAGCAGTTGAAACTAATGGGGTTTAATAGCATATACTAAATAAATCAGTGGAAGTTAAGTACAGGAAGAACACTGCAAAGGATCGGTGTATAGATTTTCAGTGCTCTGTGGGAGTCGTGGTGTCCTGGCCCAGTCTACCCAGTTGCAGTGCTGTGCTGCTGGTCATGAAAATGATGAAGTACCTTTATCGTGCAGGATCAATCCCACTCAGAGAAGGTAAGACTTCTGCTCAGGCTTAGAAAAATACGCTTGCGTCCCTTTTTGAGTCCTTCACAATAGGTATTTGAGCATGAATAAGGTGACATGATACAGATTGAGAGTGCAACATGTTATCGTTTGCAAGAGCACTTTCATGTGGGTGTTGTTAATTTCAAAAGTTTCACACTGGAGACTTAAGTAATGTTTAATATATTGTGATTGATAGGTACCTAAAAATATGCAGAACACACTTGAACAAATGGAGCATTGATTTACTCTTTTTTTTCTCCTTTAAATAGCTTGAGGTTATTGATTTATTTTTTTTAACGAGTAGCATTTTTTATGCCATGTGAGTGCTGATAGCTTCCATAAAAGAGTCTCAGTATAGTCCATAGAAACAAATGGTTGGAATTTGAAGTATTATAAACTGTTTTTAAAAAATGCAGATTTCAATAAGAGCCAGAACAGACTTAATTTGTCTAAAAATTCCTTGCTTGTTGCCTGGTGAAACAGTTGCAGCTGGATGTGTACCAGGCCTGTAACAGTGTGCAGAAGATCAGAAATTTGAGCTGTCCTGAGTTTTGTTGGAGCACAGTCTCCATTTGAGAAATGAGAAGTTCCTCTGTAGCTCTTTGTGAAAGAGTGACCTCCCATCTCAGATGGACAAACTTGCATGTGCCTCTTTTCTCAGAGCTTTTAGTACTGAATTTGCAGTTCACATGTTCAGGGACATGACCTTATCAGCAAAAGGACAAACTCTGACATTTCATGTTAGTTGTGTAATCTGACCCTTCCTTTCACTTCAGAAAAGACAGGATGTGTGGAATATTTCTATCTAGACAACTAATAGCTGCCTGGTTTTGTTCTTTTCTCTCTTCTGAAGGAGCATTTAAGCTTAGCATCCTCTACAAAACCTGGGACAGGATATCCCTGTTCTCTTGCTTCTCTGCTTCTTGTAGTCTTTCTCTCTCTATCTTAAGACAGCCTGCTGCTGTCATCACTTCTTCCACTTTTCTTTGCTCTTCTCCACTCCCTTCTGTCTTTAGATTATTGCTGATCTGCTGCTGATCAAGGAGCAGGAAGATAATGTGTTCAGTAATTTAGGTGCAACCTGTTCCTGACAGCAATTTCAATTTAGTTTTCATGGCTGCCACCCATGGCCTTCACCAAAAGCTTTTTATTTGAAGAAATATTGTCAAAGCTTTATGACGTCATTGTCCTATGGTATTTGCAGGAGAGCTTTTTTTTAAATGTAGGGTTTATTTTTGCATGAAGACAAAAACCCAGCAAAGATAAGCTAAGAGAATTCAGAATACTGCCTTTGCACGCCCATGTCAAAACTGGGTTATGCACTAATCAGGAAGCAAGGAGCATCTGCCTTCTTAATGAGATTGTTTTAAAATTTTATGCTGTGTGTGCAATTTCCAATTATTGCAGCGATCCTACAACATTGAGGTCAATGAAATTACTGATATGCATAGTTATTCATGAGACAAGCCTTTGCAGACTGTATTTAGTGGTCTGAGGAATCATGCAGAATAAAAATTAAGTTGAAATTGTATGGGATTTTTCTCTTTTACTAGAATTCATATTTTTAAACAGTTTTGCTGGCTCTTTAATATTTATGAGGAGCCCTGATCTTTTATTATATGTATTCAATTATTCATGTGACTCAAAAAATGAAGAGAAGCCAAGAGGGTTTTTTTAATCTAAAGGGTATCTTCAGTTTTCTCTCTTCTAATCATCATATATTTTATTTAAAATGTAAAATATTATTGTGACTCAGAAAACTCATCAGAACAGCATTTAAATACTTAAATATGGTATGTCCTCAAGCTCCCAATGTTGCAAATCCTTTGGACATTACTACACTTACTGTACATGTGAAGGTGATTCAAGGCTGCCTTATGGCAGTTAGTGTTGGATGGTGCTCTGGCATGACTTCCCATATGGAAAATGTGTTGAGAAGAAAGGTTCTTTCTCAAATTCAGCTGCAGAAGGTTCTTCATCTAAAAACAATAAGGAAAAAACTCAAGAAGCAAAACTATTGACACAAAAATGGTCTTAAACTAAAATATTTGTAGTACTCATGTGGCTTAATGTGATACCCATTCATTCTAAAGAGATCTGATTACATACTTCTACAAAGTTCTGGTAAGGAGTTGTAAGCTTCTCAGTTTTACCCCTAACCTTGTAAAAGCACCGAACTTCTGTAGAGAGTAAGTTGAAAATGTTCTGGTGAAAGATGGATACATGTCCCTGTGTGGAACCTTCTGATGAGATTCACCCATTTTTCTTCCCACCAGGTTTGGAGGAGACCAGCCGGTGTACATCAATATTATTAGAGATCCTGTCAATCGTTTTTTATCCAATTATTTTTTTCGACGTTTTGGAGACTGGAGAGGAGAACAGAATCACATGATCCGTACTCCCAGCATGAGGCAGGAGGAAAGATACCTGGTATGTTTAAATGAAAGGCTCTGATTACCAGTTTCCCAGCATAAGTACAGAATGCTGACATTCAGACTGGATGCTTGAAAACTGGGGGACTGAGGCATCTCTTACATTTTTTTTCTCCTGTATTTGTCTTGCCTGATCCTTAGTTTGGTCAGCTTTAGCATGTAGAGTGTTGCTGATTAATGATCCAGTTTGATCTTGTACAAGCTGACAGCAAGTCCCAAATTGCCACCGCTGAAGTGAAGTCCTTTCACTGAGTTGGATTTGCACTGTGTAGTGGTTAGGTGTAATAATTCTGTCTATATTTATCACTGTGAACATTCAGATAGATTTTTAGGTTGAAACAATATCTGTAACTGTGCAGCCTCAGAGGAAAATCGGGAAACAGAGCAATTCATTGAGCCCAAGCCACTAATATTCTTGCTGGTAAATTGTACACAGCGTTATTTTACCAGGGCTTTGATCTAAGTTATTAGTTTGGTTTTGTTACAATTTTTGGCTTAAGAAGATGGCAATAATGCTGGATAAGTTGTTCATAATAAGTTTTAATTTTGTGCGACTGCTGAACTGTCATAATGCCTGTCAGCCTTTGTCACAGGCCAAGGTCTTGTGTCAGTAGGCATTGTACAAATGCAAAATGAGAAACGCAGAAGCTATGGAGGTGGTTGGTTTGTTTGATACTGACATCTCCCCAAGAAGATAAAATGGTGGAATTAATTCTTGCCCTCTCTATAATGGAGATTCTCTTTGGCTGGATTCAGCCTTAGCCACACTTGAACCTGCAGAGGGTTCAATGACACAGCAGTGACAGGGCAGCTTGATGGTGTGCTGTGAGATGTTGCAGGCCAGATATAATGTAAAAAAAGGAGAAGGCTGTTGCTTTTGGAGAACTCAGAGAGAGGATGTTTTGACAATGTTTTAAAAGGGCATTCACATCGTATCTTGTGGATATGATGTGGATGAGCCGTAGAGAACACGGCTCTAAATGGCTGCCGCACAACACGTTTCAGTCTTAGCTGAGGTCAGATGGTGAGATTTTTTTCAGTGTGACAGGGATGTGTTGTTTTGTTTTGTTTTTTCTGTACTTTACTGCTGTTGTTTGTCATGCAAAGCCCTGTGGACAGATAAACTGAAGAATAATTGAAGGAGGAGGGGTATTGGTGTAACTATATACAGCCTTAAACTTTAAGACATCTGCTGTACAAATATAAGCTCATTTAAATAATGTTGCAAAGGCTTTCTTATTTGCTATATGTCTAGAGATACTGAAGAGGTCTGTGGCATCTGAGTAAGATTTGACTTCCTGGTGTGCAGAGTTGGAAGGCAGTCTCAACAGGTTTGCATGCTGTGTGCATGGTCTTCTTTTTTTCCCTGCTCTGCAAATGGGGCAGGGGAGATGCAGAAATGAATGTAGGGTGGGTTTTTTACTACCTTATTATCTTGTTAGCACTGTCATGATTTCTTTTCTAAAAATGTTAAAAATGAGCAGCACAGTCTGTACTTCACTCTGAGTGCCTCTAGTTGCCATTTAAGTCGAACGCGCAGTGATTGGTATCTCTTGACTGACTGTGTAAAAGCTGGTGTTAATTCAATACTGCCTGTGCAGTTTAAGATGTGATATGTACAATTAGTGACATTTTATTTCAAGCAGAACTGAAACAAATAGATCTAGTTCCTGTTGTTAGTGTTGTTTTCAAAACTAATAGAAGGAAATGATCTTGCATGTTTGTTTGCATTGAGATGTTCTTTAAGAAACTCAGGTGGGTTATGCACACACACATGTATGTACACATATACAGATCAGTACAAAAGCTATGATGAAAAGGAAATAAAAAGTGTCTTACTGAGGTCAGTAGTCATTTTGTTCAAGAGGCAGTCTTCATAAAAACTACATTTACTTTTTCATTTTGAACTTCTCTGTTGGTAATTCAGTGTTAGAATCCTGGAAATGGTTTTGGAATCTCTCCTCCATTCCTCCTTGGAAGACTTTGGCTGTCACTTGCAGTGCTCAGAGAGGGCAGTTGCTCCTGTCACAGTAACATGTAGGCCACCTGCCAGTGAAATTAATTTTAACAAAAGCCACTCATTCCAAATGTTAAGCATTTTTAAGACTTGTGGTATCCAACCACATAATATATAGCATGACTGCATTTTAATCTTTTCCTCAGTGGAGCAAGGAAATCTGCTGGCATATGTTTTAAAATTCAGGTAATGGATTTTGTGGAATGGTAGCTTCAGAAGTCTGCTAAATCAGTTGTCTAATCTAGCTGTGAAGGAAGTAAGAAGCCAATTTTAACTCTGAGTGTGAGCCAGTGCCGCCCTTTAGCACAGAACTGATGACTGGCCTGATGGCTGCCCTAGTACCTTTTGCAGTTCTTCCTTATTTTTATTTTTTT
>VWZK01007893.1:48744-66415 GCA_013396935.1 Baryphthengus martii | reverse complement strand
GTGCTTATGGCAGAGCCTTTCAGGGGATCTACCCACTGAAGGACACTGCAGGAAGTAAACAGCGCAGGTGAATCATTTGTTAAGTCAATAGTGAACCATTGCCCCAGTTTCATTCCACAGGTGACGAACTTCCAGCGGGACGTGATTTTGAGAGTCACGAAAAAAAGTAAACACCTTGGGGTTATTAAGAGTCCCATGACACACCTGAGACTAGTGAAGTGTTTCCATCCGAGCCAAACATTAACCCAGGTAACAATCTACCTGGGTTTTTGTTACATGGGAAGCGTGTTGAGTTTGTATTTTCTTTGAAAATCTGCATAAAAGTTTTGGATGTACAGTAACACTTAAAATACCCTTTATTCTCTTTGGCAGAGGGCCTCTGTTTCCTCAATCAAATCTCAGGAAATCCATAGCAGTGATCCACAGGAACCAGGTAGACATTTGAATCTCTCTGGAGTAAATAGAGAAGAGGTACAAGGCAAGCACCTCAACAACTCAATAAGACCAGGCTAGGTACTTTAATTGCTTAAAGCTTCTGTTACGTGTGTGTTAGATGAAGCAGAGGCAGGATATCTGAAGATAATTTCTATCTACAGCTTATACAGAAATTAAGTCAGTGTCTGCTAGTACCTGAGTTGCATCCTCTCCAGAATAAGTTTCCTCCTCTGCTTTGCTGACACCGGTTACGTGCTCAGCAGCATCTCATAAGAACCCCTTCACACGACCGCAGCACACGTTTGTGTACGTACAGACACCACAAACTCAGCACCAGGGATGAAACCACCAGACGCTCAGAGCTCACCAAAGATCAGTTACCAAGCCCTGAGCCTCACAGCCCGGGGGGGTTTAAAGGGCCTGTGCTAAAGCAGCTCCGTTGCAGCTGATGCCTGAACTTTGTAAAGGAAAACACATCCAGACACGACTCCTGAGTCACACCCGGGAGGTTTTCTGTCTCAACAGCTCCCTGTTCCAATCGCCACCAGCGCTGAGTCACCAAAGCCGGCAGGAACCTTCAGCCCATTTAAATCAACATGCCCGGTTCACATGATAGCAGAAGGAAAAACATTTCCACCCTTAGCCCACCTCAGTCCACCGGGGCCAGCAGAGGTGGGTGTGCAGCAGGAGGGCTCACCCCAGGCCCAGGCTCTGCCTCGCAGGGACAGGGAGCAAGCTCAGTGGGCAAGCCCTGCTTCACTACATGAGAGAAGTGATAAAAGAGAGTAAGCCTGGGGTTTTTTTTCTGAGTATTTCCTCTAAGAGCACAGCATAAAGTCCCACTGGCTCACTCATTCACACCTTATCACCAGGAGCGGTGCCTCCACCCGGGCCACTCACTTTTCAAGTCCAGCCCCAGCAAACGTCAAATTTAAAGAAACACCAGCAAGTCACTGTCCTCCTACAAAGCACAGCCAGCTTCCTGCAAGTGCTGGTGTCTAAGTGCCCCATCACAGGAGCTATGTCCCAACAGCAGCCCCAGGGGCTGTTCCCTACTGCTCTGGAGACAGAGTCACAACTACTGAGCAAGACCAAGCTCATGAACCCTTTTCCTCATCACCTGCACAGCTTTTCCAGGAGCCTTCTCTCCAGGGCACCACAGGACCAGAGCTAGGAGCTCACCAAGACACGGCCCCAGCCCAACAAGCTGGGGTGCCCACCTGTCAGAGCACTGTAAGGTCTGCAAGAAAAGCAGCCCCCCCCAAGAGCCATCAACCCCCTTTACCAGTTGTGCTCAGCCTCAGGCAGTTGAAGAGAACTTGTACAGCTCCCAGCAGCAAGGCAAGAAACGCAAACTACTGCCAAGACGGTCCTGTAGAACTCAAGCAAAACCCCACACCCCTGCCCACATAACACCTCAGATACACCTGAGTGTGTTTCTGGCTTAAATACTCTAAAATCAGGTGTGTGGAATTCAGGCAACCCCACCCAGTTGAGAGCCAGCCCATTTAAAGCCCACCCGGCCAAGACCTTCTCTCTGAGCCCCTCGCACAGGGCTGCTCCTCCTCCTAGGAGCTTGGAGCTAACTGTGCTTCTGCCCAGTGCCAGCTGGCAACAAAACAAAAGCAGAATGTGACCCTTGTGGGAACTGAGCGTTTGTGGGAAAGCTGATCATTGATCCCAGATGTTGGCCCTGCACGTGGGGGATTTCCCAAAGTGGGGCTGCTCACAGCTGGGGCAGCTCCAGCTGATGCCAAGGGAAAAAATCCAAGCTAGAGGGGTACAACAAGCCCTTATGTTACAGAAATCAGCCTTTCATGGTTTTCTTTTACCCTGACAGGATAATTTTTGCTATAAAAGAGTCCCGAAACCAAAGGACAAGCTTCTAGTTCAGCCGCAGTAGCGCAGTTTGTTCCTCGTAGCACACACTGCTGTGGCAGAGCAGATCTTTGCAGGCGGAGGAAGCTTGGGTCTGCATTTCCCAGGACCCTGCTGGCTGTGAAGCTGGGGCAGAGCAGGGCAAGGTTTGGGGCTGAGTGTTGCTTCTTGAACTCGGGACTAGCGTAACGTGTCCTTCTGTTTTTCACTAGCTCTTTACAGTCTTTGTTCTTGCCAAGGAAAAATTGTCAGTTTGTGGGCAGTGAAATGGAAGCTGCTCTTTTTGGAGATGGGGCTGATAACCTGCCTCTTCTTCGCTTATACAACAATCCGTGTTGTGTTTCCTCTTTATTGTGGTTTCCACACAAGAGGTGCAGAGAGGGGCTTTTGAAACCACCCAGGCCTGAGCAGCACCGAAAGGGGCAGGCGGCCCCCAGCCCTACCCAGCCCCCCATGAGCAAGGGAACCCCCTTTTCCCAGGCAGGGGCCCAGAGGAAGCGCTGGGTTCCCAATTCTGCCTCTTTCTCAAGCGTCCGCCGACCGATGGCCCCGCGAGTGTCGCGGGTTTCCCTGGAGAGGGCAGCCGAGCATCGCTGGCCACCCAGCTCCAGCGGCTGCTGGGAAACTCCAGAGCCACAAATAACGGCTCAGAGGGGGAATAAACGAAGCAAGGATTTGGAGAGCGGGAGATGTAACTGCTATTCAAAACCATCCCAAAGCCACCGAACTGGGGTGAACTGGGATCCAAGTAGGAAGGAAGGTTGAGTTCCTGCTTGAGAGAAGACAGTTTGATTGTGCTGGGATGAGACTGTGAGAAGAGGTTGTCAGAGTGGGACCTGCAGCACGGCCTTTCCTGTGCAGCCAGCACAGTGTGTGCCCCCCACTAGAGGTTTTATGGTCTTTACCCAACCATAAGGTGGCCGATTCCTTTGCTGGTTTAGGCAAACTTGCCTCTACCCGCTGACACAGAGCCTTGAGATACTCTCCCTAGTGTTCGGGTGTCACCTGCCTGACACCTCCACCTTCCAGCAGCAACAGCACAGCCTGTGAACAACCAGCTACAGGCTGCTGCTGCCCAGCTGAGGAGAAGTGTGAGCTGAGGAAGGGGAGCTGGGAGCAGGTGGAGCACAGATCTCAACCTCTTCAGCCCCGGGGTCATCATGACCGCAAGGGTACAATTGTGTAACTTCAGCCCTTAAGCCATTTCCTTCCCTTGCCCTTCCACTTGCAAAGAGAAAATCAGCTTTTTACTCTTCTGGCGTTCGCAGAGCCCCTCTGTGTGCAGAGAAGCGGCTCGTCCACTTCGAGGGGCACAGAGAGGTGGGGGTCCTGTCGCTGGCGGTGCCAGGCGAGCACCCAGCTGGCAGGTTTCTGAGCTTGCCTTTAGACCTGCACACAGACAGCTATATCCAGATTGTTCCATGTCTACCTCCTAGCTCTTTTCCTTCTCCTCCTCTTCCACTTCCCCAGAGAAACCAGACAAAGATCTTCAACGTCTCTTGCCTCAGCCACGGCGGGTACGTGGAGGAATCAGAGGGACTGAGCAAATCATTTCAGTGAGTCTGGAGGTTCGGGGTGGCTGTGAGATGTGGCACTAGCAGCCAGAAGCAAAACTTGAGACCCGGAGGGGAAGTGGGGAGTGAGAGAAGACCTGCAGCACATTCACCAAAAGAACGCGAAAGAGAGCGAGGAACCAGAGGAAGGATCTGCGCTGCCGGATTTCCAGCCCAGGGGAATACGACCGAACGATGTGAGACACCCAGATGAAACCAGAGGGATGGGAGAGGGAAGCGGGCGCCGTCCGCAGACGCACAAACTGCCCTGAGAGCCGGAGGGATGGGAAGCCCCTAAACATCCCCAGCCCACGACGCGAGCGAGGGGAGGTGAGTGGTTTGCGTTTGCTCACGCCTGGGGAGATCCTGCAGCCAAGGATCCTTTTTCTGGCAATAGAACACCCCGTACCTTTGAGCCCACGGTGCCGACAGGCTCACAGGCAGCCCTGGGAGACTCTGCTGCACAGGATTTGTCACAGGGAGGTTCCCGGTGTCGTTCAGGACAAAGGGCAAGGCAAGGGGGGGAAATCGGGGGGTCAGGATTTGCGCTTTCTTAACAAGAACACCAAAGGTGAGGGTTGAAATGGCAGGCTGGGGACTAACTCTGCAGCTGTTTCTAGGACGTACTGACGTTGGTTCTGTCAGAGGGATTTCCAAACGTCTCCCAAGTACGATACCGAGCTCCGTGTTCGTTACGACTCCGCGTGCGGTGGGGTTGGCGGAGCGAGAGAAGCTCTCTCTTGCCGCGCTTTGTACCCAAACCGGCGCTCACGGCGCTGCTCTGCGCCCACCCCGCTCTGCGCTACAGATGCTGGCACCCCGAGCAGCCACACACGGACACAAGAGTACAAAATGGAAATAAAATTGATAATCTTCAGGGTGGTGCTTGTGCCAGGCGGTTCTTACAGCAGGGAGGCAACTCGACTCAGCGCTATTGAACATGGTCAGAGGGACCAACCGGGAGGAAACAGCTGTTCCCAAAATAACGGCAACGCTTCTCCTGCAACTAAAACAAGAAACCCCACAAACGAAAATATTTGTAAAGCGAAAGGTATTTTGCTTTTTCAGCAAGTGACATTTCCAAGCACTACTGACCATTTTTGCACAAATCACTTATTCATATTAAGGGATCACTTTTTTTTTATTGCCAAGATCAAATCTCTCCGAAATCCTGGCGATGAAATATTCGGGTCCAGCGCTGTCAGAGTGCCGCAGGCACGTTGTGCTGGCTGATTGCAGCAGGAAAATTTACTTTTACATTATCTAGGCAAGCAGGTTGTTACCTTATTAATCACAAGGATTCTGAGATGTCTCTGTAAAGGAAGAAACCCTCGCAAGAGACATTAGGAACAGTGCTGCCGTGTGCGGGGCAGCGTAAGTCTGGCGGCTGAAATCGATCCCAGCAACGCACTCAAATGGAAAAGGGAATTTTTCACTCGGAGGTTTAATTTCCACTGAAGCCAGTGGAGTTATTAGGCTGGAGTGAGTGGGCTCACCAGCAGATCTAACAGAGGGAAGGTTTCTCTCCTGCTTCGGGGCAGACTTTGCCGTCAGTGAGGCTGTATCAGGAATACGTTGCATTCCCAAATGTCTGATCTACATTTTGTTCCTAACAACTGGGCTGCTTCTTCAGTCGCCGCCTCGCCTCCATCTGCTGCCTCCTGGGGCTGTTGTTATTGGCACTGTCTGGGGGGTTCTCCCTTGCAAGAGGCGGCGGTTTCATCGCTTTATTTCGGCAGAATAATCCCCATCCCAGGAGATCCTGCTGGCAGGAGACATGTGGCTGTGCCGGGAGGAGAGTTAATGCTGTGCAGAGGCCCAGGCAGGAATCTCATCCCTCTGTGCCACAGGCTCCTGGCTCTAAAGGAGGGCAAGAAGCCCCTTCATTCTTTCTTGCTTAGCTGAAACATCACCCTGACAGGCAGAGACTTTCTGGGCTGTTGGAATGGTTGTGATGGGATTGTAGTTCCCAGGGAGGTGGAGCTGCTGCCCCTCAGAAGGGGGTTTCCACTCTGGAAGTGGGATTTGCCCCACGGAGGTTGCTGCAGATCAGCTCACCCCAAGATCCTGGCTTGTTTCCCAGGAGCTGAAGCACACAGGGGGCCATGGGCAAATGGTTGAATCCCAGAATCCATCTGACAAGAGGAAAATGTCCCTGGGGCAGGAAAAAGGAGCTTTATGGCCAAAACCAAAACAGGACAGGCAGTGAAAGCAGAGGGGCTCCTGGCACTGCCCATGTTTGCACACCCTAGAGCCCCTGCGGAAGAGCCCTTGTGCTGGAGCAGAGCCCCATGCTTTTCCTCATGGACACGGGAGCTGGAAGGAGGGTTTGGGGGAGCTCAGTCAAAACTGCAAAGAGATTTGTCCTTGTAACTCAGCCCGAGACACAACAGATGTGGAAAGAGAAGGTCTGGGTGGGCTGGCCGATCGCTACAAGCCCGGCAGAGAAGCTCCATCCCGAGGGTTTATCTGAATCGTGTCAGCTTAATGGAGAGAGCGGCACCAGCGCAGTCAGCGCAGGAGTTGTTTTGTCATTATAACCAAATTCTCTCCCCAGGCAACATAACCTGAGGGGCAGCGTTTTGCTGGCCTTCAGCCTCATGCCTCGTGCTCAGCAGGAGGTTTCCAAGCTCCTAAGGCGTGTTCGTTGGACATCGCACAGCTGCAGATGCTGAGAATTGGAGATGGTCCAGGGAATGTTGGCTGCCCTTAATAGATGTCAAGGTGATGCTGGACTCTGCTTAATTAGGAGGTGTCCTAGTTTGGACGCTGGAGTTTTGGCTGGGGAGTTTTGGATACTCGAGGAGGCAGTTGCTGCCCCGGTGGTCCCCGGTGAGCCCTGAGATGTGTCAAAGTCCATCTATCCGCTAAATCCATCGCTCTCTGGAGAGAGAGATGTTGTCAGGTTTAATAACAGCCGTTTGTAATTCCTGCTGCCCTTGGCACTTTTCTGTGAAGAGCTGCAGGAAGCGAGTGCTGGGATTAACGCGCAACATCTCCGGTCCTGCGTGCTGGTTACCCCACGGCAGAGCCTGATGTAAGAGCAGAGAAACCTGTGGCAATGCCGAGCCACGTTGCAGCCCAAAGTCCAGGACCCCTCCAGAAATGCCGACGAGGGTTGAAGTGCTCGGGCTGTAACGTCCAGCTGACGCCCTGCGACAGCCGATGTTCAAGCGCCGACGGGCAGGCAGGGCTCGGGCTCTTCTCTGCGGCCTCCTGGGCGGCACCTCAAGTGCTCAGGGGTATTTTGCAACTGCTGCAAAACACAGAAATGGTGCCGAGCGCCAAGGGACGGGGGAATGGGTGGGGAAACAAGTAATGAAGTCATGTTGAAAATTTGTGTCGCTGCTGAGATGTTGTGGACGGAAGTTTCTAGCGGGCTGGTCACCGCTGGCTGTTGTCACCTCAAGACAGCCATTGCCCTTGCTGAATTTCAAAAAAAACAGAGAGAGAACCTACATATGGTTGGCCTCTCCGCTGCCCAGGCGCTCCTTCCGCTCCCTGGGTCACTGTAGCTGTCCCACGTCCCTCCGGCTGCGGCTCGTACGCTGAGAACATTTCCTCTTTCAAAATCAATCCGAGGGCAGGGAAAGGTGGTGGCATGTTTGTTCTGGGGGAAAGGAAACGCTGTCAGCTCAGGACTTTCCTCCAGCAGCACAAACTCATGGTCCCGTTGCCCGGATGTGGGATCCTGGATGCTCAAAGCCGGGCGGATGCTTTTGGGAAGGAGGGTCCTGTCCCGCAGGCTCTCTCAGCAGGGCGGTGCGACCTGCTCCGGAGCACGGTGTGCGGGACACGGCGTCTCACTGCTAAGAAGGCAGCTTTAGTGTATCCAACACCCACCTCTTCACCTGCTCTCTGGAACCCAGTCCGGGATGACTTTGTTCCTGCCGTCAGACGAGGCAGCAGAAGGCAGCTGAGCCCTCAGTGAGAGGGCGTTTAGTTTCAAGCGCCAGTCTAATTAAGAACGGGAGGAAAATGACTTCTGAGGGACAAGCTCATCAGCGTAATGAAAAGGAAGGGATTTCAACACATGAAGCTGCAGGAGTGTAGAGAGAAACACGACTTGGCTGCCACAGGGTGTGCCGAGCAGCTCAACTTCTGCCCGGGGTGGGAAAGGAGGTTTTTCCCTCTATTGCATCTGTCCTGAAGCTCAAAACCTTGATAAAATTAACCTGATTCTGGGCTTGGACAGGGGTTCTTAGGTTCAAGTGGTCTAACTCCTGCATATCCCCATTTTATGTCCAACCTGCACTCTAACATTGATGTCAAACAACCGCTTTTAATCACTGTGGCCATGGGACAGACTGACTCACGACACAGGGATTACGGGGGAAGAAAAGCAGCTTTAGTGAGGCTGAGCTTTATCAAACTGCAAGGGGCAAGCTTGAATATAAAACCAGTCTTGTCATTTTTTGTGTTCAAACAGCTTTGGTGAAGAGTAGATGCTTCAAAGTGCACTTTGTGTTCCCAGATGAGCCGCACCAAGCCCGCCGGCAGCGCCATATCCCTTCTCCTTCTCCATCCCAGCCGCCTCCTGAGGCAGCTTCGCTCCGACGGGCTGCTCTCCAGGGCCGGTCGCCGGCCACGGCAGTGACACCGTGAGCAGCCCGTTCCGCAGCTACTGGCTCAAGCAGTGAATCCTGGAGGACTGGCAAGCGCTGGCCCAGGACTCGTACGGTTTTCAGCGTTGCTGCTTCCCTCTTGTGGTGAGGAAACAGCCCAAGAGCCAGATGTGGTACGGACTACAGATGTGGTACGGACTACAGATGTGGTACGGACTACAGATGTGGGACGGCTGTGGGCTGCGCCGGACGAGTCTCAGCTAAATCACCAGTGGGACAAAGCCTGGATCTCTGCTGGAAAAGAGTGGAAAGTGGCTCCAGCGTTTGGGCTGAGCACCTGCAAGTAGGTCTCCTTGGGTCGTTTTCCTTTTGCTTGCCTCCCTCTGAAGGGAGGGATGTGGCCGACTGGGTTAAATTTATTGCTCGTCGTGCTCCTGTAAATCCCCTTCCCTTTGGTCATTTGCAGAGCACCTGAAGCAGTGCAGGAGGAAGCAGAAAAGCTCTCTGCAAGCTCCTGGCTCCGGTTAATGACAATGGAGATTTGTATGAGGCAGGAAAACGCCTCCAAATGCAGCGTGAGCTCCATGGAGTGCTTCATGGTCCTCAGCACACAAGCGCAGAAGATAAGCATCGCCACGCTGTGCGGCCTCTTCGGGACGCTGTGCGTTTTCGAGAACTCTTTGGTGCTGTACTTGATCTTCTCCTCCCCCGGCACCAGGAGAAAGCCTTCCTACCTCTTTATCAGTAGCCTGGCCTTGGCCGACATCCTGGCCAGCCTCAACTTCGTCTGCAGTTTCCTTAACTTCCACGTCTTTCAAGAAACCAATCTCTCGAAAGAATCGTTCCTGCTGCAGCTGGGAGGGGTGAACACGTCCTTCTCCGCCTCCCTGAGCAGCTTGCTGCTGACAGCCCTGGACCGCTACGTCTCCATCAGCCGACCGTCCGAATACAAGCTCCTGATGACGAGGAAGCGAGCGTGGGTAGCGCTGGGGGTGCTCTGGGTGACGTGCGGCACCACCGCTTCCCTGCCCCTGCTGGGCTGGAACTGCTGCGCCCTCAATTCCACCTGCTCCGAGCTGTTCCCCTTTGTGGCCGACAGCTACCTGTCCAGCTGGATCTGCCTCGTCACGGTCCTGCTGGGCTGTATCGTCTACGCCTACGCACACGTGCTCCGGAGGGCTCACCAGCACGTGGCCTACATGGAGAAGCACCAAGCGCAGCCGGGAAAGCAAAACAGCAGGATGAGGATGGATATCATGCTGGCCAAGACTCTCGTGATGGTGCTGACGGTCCTCGTGCTGTGCTGGTCTCCGGTCCTCGTTCTCATGATCTACAGCGTCTTCGCCAGGCTGAGCGCTCGCCTGCGCAAGGTGTTCGCCTTCTGCAGCACCCTCTGCCTGCTCAATTCCATGGTGAACCCCATTATTTATGCCCTGCGGAGCAAGGAGCTGTATTCCTCCCTGAGGATGGTCTTCTCTCGGTTCAGGAGGCGGACAAAGGCCTCTGAGGAAAGCCCAGAAGCAGAGAGCGCCCACAAGTCCTCCGTGATAGAGACCGTCTGCGAGGACGTGCGCGGAACGTAGCGGGGCAGCCGTGGAACGTCCGTGCTGGGGCTGGAAAAAACAGGCTGGATCACTTTTCTTTTTCTTTTCTCTTCTTATGGAGGTCCTGGGAGATGAGGGATCAGGTGCCTGTTGCGGAGCCAGCTCCCACTGAGGTTATTCTTCGATGCTGAGACATAAAGTGCACAGACTTACACGGGCAGCTGGTCCCCAGGCTGCAGCGATACCGGTGCCAGCCGTGGGGCAGCAGATAATGTCATGGCCCAGGACAGCAGATCCAGCTGAGGATTTTGAGGTGTTCAGGACCTCGCAGGCAGCACGTTTCTTTCAGTAAATATCAAGAAAGCCAACCTGTGCCACGCCGGCGCTTGTTGGATGATATGTGATTAAATGCTAAAGCCATTTTCCAGCTTTTTCTTCCATTAACCTCTGGGGCACAGACTCACCCAGGTGACAAGTTCAAGCCCAAGCTGAGGTGGATACTCTCAGCACGAGGATCTCGAGAGGCTTATCTTTTTTTTTTTTTGGCAAATTACACAAAAGCAGCCCCTTTAGCTGCAAAACCTGCCAAAGAGAGCAAAGTGGGACAGGGCCTTTTGCCAGTGCCCTGGAGAGCAGCGGGGCTCCTAGAACATCTCTGCTGGGGGTGCCTGGCCCGGGACGTGGCCACGAGGCCCTTGGACTCTGCCCTGTTTCCCCAGAGGATGCACCCATCGCTCACGTGCAGGTTTTGGAGCCAGGCCCTGGGTCTGCTCCGGCTGCCAGGGGCAGAGAGGACTCATGGAGGCTGAGCTGCCATGAGGCCAAGCCCATGGGCAACCTCCTGATCCTTCATGGGATGGACACAGGGGCTCAAACTGCAGGAAGAAGCACAGAGACAGTTACAGTGGGGCAGAGCCAGGCTAGGAGGGAGGGAAGGAAGGAACCTACTGAAATTCAGCAGGACAAGAGCTCAAGGGCCCCCAGGGGGCAAGAGGCTGGGGCCAGACTCTGCTCAGGGGTGCCCAGCGCCAGGACAAGGGGCACCGGGCACCAACCGGAACCCAGGAGGTTCCATCTGAGCAGGAGGAGAAACTTCCTTGGTGGGAGGGGGTTGGAGCCTGGCCCAGGCTGCCCAGAGAGCTTGGGGGGTCTCCTTCTCCGGAGAGATTCCAAACCCTCCTGGACCCTGCGCTGCTGGGCCCCCTGCTCTGGGTGACCCTGCTGGAGCAGGGGGTGGCACCAGAGGAGCTCCAGAGGTCCCTGCCAACCCCTGTCACGCTGGGACCCTGTGAAGGAGCGCGGAAGGTGCCGCGGGGCCGATGGCAGCCTCANGGCGTCTCTGAGGGGATGGAGGGTGGGCCTGGGAGTTCCTCAGGGCCCTGAGGGGATGAGCACCGTGCCCGGGGGTCCCTGAGGGGATGGAGGGTGGGCCTGGGGGGTCCCTGAGGTGATAGAGGGTGGGTCTGGGGGTCCCTGAGGGGATTGAGGGGCTCTGAGGGGATGAGCACTGTGCCCTGGGGTCCTTGAGGGGATGGAGAGTGGGTCTGGGCGTCCTTGAGTGGATGGAGGGGCCCTGAGGGGATTGAGGGGCCCTGAGGGGATGAGCTCCATGCCCAGGGGTCCCTGACAGGAAGGGGGAGCCATTTCTGGGGATCTGCGAGAGAATGGGTGTCCCTGGTCACCATGCAGACAGGGGAGCCATGTCTGGGGGTCCCTGAGGGGATGGAAAGACCGAAAGGGGATGGGGGGGGCTGTTCCTGGAGTCCCCAAGAGGATGAAGAGGTCCTTGAGGGGATGGAAGAGTCAAGTTGGGGGATCTCTGGGGGATTGGGCATCACTGAGCAGTTCTGGAGATCCCTGCAGGAGGAGATGGTGGGTCTTGCTATTTCCTACATCTCAGTTGTTTGTTCTTTGCCGGCACTAAAATCCATTTAAAACCTCTATTACTCTTGTAGTTGCTTCTAAATTTAAAGGGTAGTGAAAGAGGGCTCCTCACAGCACGGTTATGCAGTCCCTTGCTTTTTAGTGACGGGGTTTGCCAGTGAGCCTGGGGATATCTTACGTAGCTCCTTCGTCATCCTGATCAAGTACTTTTTTTTCCCCACAGGTACGTGGTGCTGACCGCGAAGCATCACGAAGGCTTCACCAACTGGGGGTCGCCCGTGTCCTGGAACTGGAATTCTTTGGATACGGGGCCTCACAGGGATCTTGTAGGAGAGCTGGGCGAAGCCCTGAGGGAGAGGTAGGGCGCTGCCGAGCCGTGATGTTCCGTTCACCTGCATGCACTGAATTCTCCTGGCTCTTCCTGACAAACAGCGGAAAACGATCAGTTTAATATGAAAAAAAAGCAGTGCTTGCAAAGCCGTGAAATCTCCTGTGGAATAATAATGATGCTGGTAATCTAGTCATCTAATCTGCCACTGGTTCTTAATCCCCGCTGCCAGCCTAACTCTTTCCTCTGTGCTTTCTGTCCTTCAGCAACATCCGCTATGGGCTGTATCACTCGCTGCTGGAGTGGTTCCACCCTCTCTATCTGGCTGACAAAGAAAGCGGCTTCAAGACGCAGGACTTTGTTTTGAAGAAGACGATGCCAGAACTCTATGATCTTGTCTCAAAGTAAGAGCTGCCACCAGTTAGGAATCAACAGCATTGCCTGGTTTCAGTACAGTAAAATGCAAAGTGGATGCAGAGAAGAGAGGCGAGAAATGTTAATTTTTGCCGAGGCCGACGCGTTGACTTCTCGGTACCGATTTGCGGTGATTAGAAAAGCGGTTTGTGTTTGCCCTGGGGGCAGTTTGATTTGTTAGAATAAAGTGGGGAAAAACTTTTCACATGAGAGCAGTTCCCTCTAACGCTGCCTGTGTGCAGGGTGGCTCTGAAAGCAGAGCAAGCTGCTCAGTGCTTCGTAAAGTGGAGGAGCCATTTCCCTGTGAATACATCCTTGCCTTGTTGACAAAAATACGAGGCTTGGACACGTGTTGCTTCAAATGGCTGTTGTCCCAGCTCAAGAATGTGCCTTGTTATTGCTTTTGAGGTGCAGACTTGTGTGTTTTGGAAGAATTGCATCTTCTCTTGAGCTGTGACCAACACATGGCTCTCTGCTGCTGCAGGAGCCTCACTTGAAGCTTTGTCCGAAGCGGAAAGTGATAGTGAACCTCCTGGGGATAGGGTCAGGCAACGGGAAGAGGAAGTGAAACTAAACTCCAGGTGCAAGAAGCACAGCGCTTCCTTAGGGGGAGAGAAAAGAAGCCGTTTTGAAATAACGCTCATCTCTCTGTTAGATATAAACCAGATTTGATTTGGTCGGATGGAGACTGGGAAGCTCCGGAGTCCTACTGGAATTCTACCTCTTTCCTTGCCTGGCTTTATAACGATAGTCCCGTCAAGGTATCGCTTTCAGCGTCCCTCACGGCCACGAGTGTTTTATGGGTGTGGACGGTCTGGCAGCAGTGAGATGTGAACGTGGTAAATCAGAAACCTGATGGGCAGATGCCAAATGTGCTTTATCCTTTCACAAAAAATAAGAAGCCTCCGGTGCGCTCCTGCGAGAAGACTCTCGTGTCCTCTACAGCACACATGTGGGAGGCTCAGAAGTCAGGAACTTTGTTGCCTCAACTTCACCTGAGTGAACAGAGAGTGGTTCTTCCAGAGGGGGGTTCGGCCTTCTCTGGAGGATCCTCTCTCTCTTTCCATGGATTGCACAGCGGGGGGTTTGCTGCTTACCTACTAATTTAGGTGCCTTTGCTAACTTAGGAGCAAAGCAGCAAAGTCCAGGAGAAAACATTCTCCCTGCTGAGCTGAGTTTCTTCTTGCAGGACACCGTTGTTGTTAACGATCGGTGGTGTAACAACTGCTCTTGCCGTCACGGAGGCTTCTACAACTGTGCTGACAAATACAAGCCGGGGACCCTGCCCACTCACAAGTGGGAGATGTGCTCCTCCATCGACAAGCTCTCCTGGGGCTATCGAAGCAACATGAACGTTGCTGAGCTGATGGACGAAGAGAGTATCATCGAGGTAAGAAATCAAATCAAAGCGACAAGTACAGGGGAGTTAGGAGGATTCAAGGCTTCCTTCGTCCTCCTGCTTGCAGAAGGAGTTGTCATGTGTTTCATACAACCAGGCCAGAGTTAGAGGGGCAGTTGATGAGGACTGAGCCGTCCTTGGGTTTCTTTGGTGCCCGAGGTGACAATAGTGCCCTTTGTTCTCTTGGTTTATCTGTCGCAGGAGCTGGTGCAGACTGTGAGTTTGGGTGGCAACTACCTTCTCAATGTGGGACCTACGAAAGAAGGGGTGATTGTCCCCATCTTCCAAGAAAGACTCCTGGCCCTTGGGAGGTGGCTGGACACTAATGGGGAGGCCATTTATGAATCGAAGCCGTGGAGAGTGCAGATGGAGAACACCACAGACACCGTCTGGTAAGGACTCCCCTGCGCGGTGTCGCCGGGGCTGGGAGCTGCAGAGCTGGTGTTTCTTCCTGATTTGTTGTCAAATTGGGTACGCCCTGAAGTGTTGCCGTCAGGTACGGACGGCGGTCGGGTGATATCCTACAACTGGAGTGCTCAGTTGTTGCCACAGGGTGTTATCTAAGGATTACCGTGCTTGAAAGAAGAGAAAAAAAAAAAAAATCAAGATTTCATCCACTTTTCCTGATACAGAAAAAAACAACTCTTCCTTGACAAAAACATCCCTGGTGCTGCTGCCAGGACCGTGTACGTAGCGGTCCTGGCTGGTTGGAATTGCACAAACGTAGTTCTTCCGAACAGGTAGTTTGTGAGCGTAGCGATATTTGCCCTTCAGCTGTTCTACGATAGCACTGATCACCGTTACCCAGCGCTTAGAAGGGCGTAGTGCTGAATCAGGAGCCACAAACGGCTACAAAAGCAGAGTCCCTGTTTTTCTCTCAAGTGTGCCCAGGCGTGCGGAGCCTAGAAGTGCAGAGCCACGGCCAGGGCAAGGCAGCGTCTCCGCTCTGCTGACCGCAAGGCCAGGGTGGCAAATGACGTTTGCTTTTAGGAGGCACTCGTGGACTTTGTTTGGGTTTCGTCAGCCGGTGCTGACGGGCTACGCGGCGGGTCCAAAGTGACAAAGTTTGGAACGAGGGGAAAGTAGGTGACCCCTGCGAGGTGACACGAGACAAGCTGGTGTTCTTGTGCTCTCTGGAAAGCTCAAGCTCGTTGCTGGTTCTCTCTCTCGTGGGTCTTGTCTGAACTCTTGCTCTCTTAGGTACACGTCGAAGGGACCCGTGGTCTACGCCATCTTTCTGCTCTGGCCTCGGGACAATGTTTTGAAGCTGTCCTCGCCCACTCCGTCCCCAGCCACACAAGTAAGGAACTTGAATAAAAGAGAACGCACCCTGAGAGCCCATCCTGGGCCTGTGTGGGCTGGGAAAGTCCAGCCTGACTTCATTTGGAAAGTGGGGAGAGCGTGGAGGTTGTTATCCCATACTTTGTGTTCTGGGGTGCTCCGGTCTCCCTCCAGATCCTCGCAGCGTCCCAAGTTATTCACCAGGCTTTGGCAAACAGTTAAGCCGGAACGTTGGGTAGGGTTTTCCCAGACAGGCTCACACTTCGCCGTAGAATAGGCAGAGACACCTCTCCCCCGGAGTCCTTTGACCCTGTTGGCACTGGGAGGTGACCTCACACACGGCAGAGATCGCTGGTCTTGCACCTCCAATTCAAATCAGGTTCACTGACCCGCTAAGTGTAAACCTAATTGTGAAGTGACGCAAATGCCGGAGTGCCCTTCGCTCTCCACAAACAGAAGGAGAGCATCCTCTGGAAAAAAAACCCAAAACCCAACGAAAACAAACACAAAAACCCAAACAACAAACCGGAGTCGAATGCGCGGCCGCAAAATCTGCCGTGTGTTGCCTTTTGTGCCCTGTGAGGGCCGGGTGGAAACGCGGGGGCTGCTGCAACGTGCGGGGAGCGCCGCGCGGAGCCTACAGCCGTGGTTCGGGAGGCCTGGGCCGTTCGGACGGGGGAGCCCCAGCTGAGTGTTTCCCCCGCCCTCCCCCACAGGTGACTCTGTTGGGTTTTGCGGGGACTCTGAAGTGGCAGCAGTCCCCGGGTGAAGGACTCCTCGTAACGTTGCCCTACATGCTCCCGTCTCCGCTCCCTCCGCAGTCCGGCTGGGCTGTCAAGCTGGAGGGGGTGAAGTGACGCTGCGAGGTGAAAGCAGCAGCCCGCTCGTGCCTGCCTTTCCTTGGAGTCTGAGAGGATTTTTCATCTACTGTTGAATAAATTGCTTTTTTTCTTAAGAGAATCTCACTTGTGGTCCCTTTCGCCTGTGAGCGACCTGCGTGTCGGGGGGCCTTGTTTGGCAGCAAAGGATGGACCTCTCCGCTCAGCAGCGGGAAGTTGGGGCATCCTTTGTGGTTCTGCTGGGATGGGACAGCCCACGAGCCAAACTTCTACGCTTTGGCAACGTAAAGATTTTTTGATGTAAAGCTGTTTTTTTTGATGTAAAGCTCTGTTTTTTTGATGTAAAGCTGGGCTTCTTGGTGGATGTTCCTGCTTCGCCGCTGTGATTCGAGGTGGTGACGTTGGACGGTGTTGGTGGGAGACTGAACAGAGTGTGGGGCACGTAAGAGGACCTGCCTCGGGGTGTCACCTCCCAGGCAGGAGCAGGCCCAGCCGCTTTGCTGCCTTAATGACTCATGGAAATTAATTTTGATAGCCCATGTGATACTTTTCTGTGTGGAGTCCTGAAGCCTTGCACGTGGTGGGCATGTTCTGGTGAAGAACAAGCTCAGCACCAGCGCCGCTTCCTCTAGATGATGAACTTGAATAAAAATAGGTACACGATAAGATGTGTTATTTTGACATTGAAACAATTAGGATGAGGCACTTCCATCACACAAAAAAATGTAATGGAGGGTTATTTGAAGAGGTCTAGAAGATATTAACAAGTTGCCCAGAGAGGTGGTCGCTGCCCCATCCCTGGAACCATCCCAGGGGAGGTTGGATGGGGCTCTGAGCAACCTGCTCTAGGTGCAGATGTCCCTGCTCCCTGCAGGGGGGTTGGACCAGATGACCTTGAAAGGTCCCTTCCCACCCAAACTATTCCATGAAATCAGCTACAGAAAATCATAATATTGTATAAATCCATTAACACAAACTCTTATATTGTGGCAGAGACAGCAATAAGCAGAAGTTTTTGCTCTTAGGTGAATTTAGCAGAGGAGCCACCATTCCGGGCCGAACCTCTGACTTCTGCTGCTTCAGTGAAGCAGGATTTCCAGCCTTGATGTTGAACTTCTCTACAACGAGTTGAACGACACGTACGGAAGTGATGAAACTCCTCCTAACGGCACGGTTGTTGTGAAGGCCTCACCACGTTGCGTACAGGCTTTATCTTGTTCCTCTGTGATGCGGCGCGAGCGAGAGTTGCCGAAACGCTTCCGAATTTGGCAGAGGCCGAGCCCCGGGGCCGGGACGCGCGTCGAGCCGGTGTTGCGGGAGCTGTTACTCAATGGACAAATAACCATCTGCGCTGACGAACTTGGGTGGACTTAGAGAACTGGCGCTGACTGCAGAGACCCGCTCGCTCACAGGAGCACCGCCCCGGCCCCGCTGGTGACGCTGTTACCGACACAGAGGGGGGAAAAAAAACAAAAAACGTGACAACAGAGCGATGGCCTTTTTGTCTCCCAACCCCATCACGCCGGTCACCTCTGGTGCGGGGCAGGGGGG
>VWZK01007893.1:4181-24973 GCA_013396935.1 Baryphthengus martii | reverse complement strand
GTGGGGCCCGGCCCCAGCGCGGCCTCGGACGGAGCCCAGGGAGGAGCAGAGCTGCTTTCCTGGGGTGCCGGGAGTTGTTCCAGTGAGTAAGGGGAACGGGAGCAGCGTTTCTCCCTCCGGGATCCCCGAGCAGAAGCCCTCGGAGGACCTATGGAGTTTAACAGCTGTGCAGAGACTGGAAAGAACAAGCAGAGACAGTCCAGTGTTTGGCTTTTATTGAGACATGATTTTCCTCTTTTCATATAACTTATCTAATTAAAATATTCCTCTTAGTTACCACAAAAAAAAAAAGGAACATAGAAAATTGTATATACACAGTTAGGGAGCAAAATACAAATGCAAGTCCAAGTCACTCCCCTCTCCTGCCCACGTTCCTTATCCCCCCACCAGTGGGGCAGAGAAGGGGGAAGAGGCAGCTCCGCTCAGTTCCTTCAGGCGTAGTGTAGCACAGAAAAATTGCACCCCTGGGCAGTGAGAGATGGGGAAGGGAGCGAGGCCTTAGACCCTAGACTGTGCTTAGTTTGAGTCTCGTGGAAGCAACACCCCTCCTGCCTTCCCAGCTGAGGGCTGGTGCCCGTCTCCTCCATCTGCACGGGTTTAGTGTCTGAGCAAAAGGAAGGGGAGGGAAGGGAGAGTGGTTGAGCATCGGTCCCAGTGGGACCTGCTCAGCACAGAGCGGAATCAATCCAGACACCGTCCCATCTGAGCCTCTCTGCGTCCCCCCCCCACCAGCCAGCAAAGCTAAAGTACAGACACAGCTGGCAAGGCCTAGAGTGAAGAGGCTGCTCGGAGAGGGGAGGTACCTGAGCCCGGATCAGCGGTGCTTTGGGCAATACCCACCTCTGAGGATGGAGCTGTAGGGTAAATGAAGTGGCAGTTTAGCAGTGCCCAAGAGTGTTCTCAAGCCTCATCCAGAGCCTTTGCTCCAGGCTCTGCTGGGCCCTAAACACAACACCGGACTCCCCTTCCCTCCCCTCTGCCCCTACCCCAAGTACAGAGGAGAAATAAATGGTAGCACAACAGTCAGCAGAAGATAATATATTGTCATCTAATTAAAAATACAGCAAAATTAAATACAGCAAAAATGCAAGAGTAAGGAGCCATTATTTTACAGCACAACACACACTGAAATGCTGCACGGGAACATTAAAGCATCTGGGACTGTAACAAACTTACAGCACATGAGAGTCTGAGAACATTTTTCCAAGACCTTCAAAATAAGATAAGAACAGACCAAATGAACAAGAGACAAGACGTCAGAACAGATTGAAAGGTAGAGGGAAAAAAAAAGGAAAGGGAAAGAAATAAAGAAACTGACAGAAACCAGAAGCATAGGGGGATTTTTGTAGAGCCCTCCAGGGAGGGCTCTTCCCAGCAAGGCTCCCCCGGTCACTGCACGCAGACAGCTCCACCGGTTGGGGATTTGGCAGCCACAAAAAGCCAGCAGCAGAACCTCTCAAGAGCTGCCAACAACAACAGCATCTACTACCAGCACCTTTTCCACCCAGCCAGCCAAGTCCTAGGGCAGCAAATATGGCTTGGAACAAGAGAATCGCTCCCCTTTGCGATCCAGTCGGACCTCAGAGCCCTAACGGAGGCCGACTCCTTTGCCACACAACCTGGGCCTCACCAACTCCACCCCTGCCTGCACCACCTCGGAGTAAATTCCCTTCCAAGGCAGACATAACATTGACCACAAGGCTTCTCTTCTCCTTTACTCACCAGTTCCTTGTCACATCCAGCTCCCCGCTCCCTGCAGCGGCCTCAGCGAGTCCACCTCCAGCCACACGCCTCGTGTGACACTCATGCTCCTCTGCTCTTCTGCACATTCCCCACCAACTCACACACCTTTTCCTTCCAGAGCTCCGGTTCCTCAGACACCAAGCACACCGGAGCTCTGGGAAGTACGCAGCGTTAAAAACAAACCACATTCTGTCACTCGTTTCCCTCCAACCTCAGTCAAATGGTTTCAGGTACAAAGACTAAAAATCCTTGCTTCTTGCAAAAAAGGGGGCAGAGCTAAACACACAGGGAAGAGACAGGATTTAAGCACCAGCTTCCAAATAAATCCTTCCCAATTCCACATAGAAAACAAGATAAAAGCATTCATTTTCCTTTTTTTTCTGCTAAAAGAGGCAAAGCGATGCCTTCAGTCGTATTTAAAATCTGTTTTCAATTCCAGACAAAGTCCCCTATGTCTCAAAAAAAAAAAAAAGAAGAAAACAAATAGTTAAAATCTGACTTGGTGCACAGTAAAACTTCTCCCCAAACCCCTCAGTTTTATTCCCAGTAGCCAGAAGACAACAGCAGCAGAGGAAAAGTCCCCGATGGCTCTTGGCATCCCTGCACAACAACGTAAGCGTCTGTACAAGATCTACAGGAACAGCGGAGAGAAGGGCAAGAGCTAAAGTTTTATTAACATACACGAGGAGAGAGCAAAACCTCAGGACTTGGTGCGCTTGCCAAAGGATCCATGAGCAGATGGGTCACTGGTCCCACCTGTCCCAGAGAGTCCAGGCAGGACTTTGGCACCAGGAGGTACCAAGATCACGAGGAAAGACTCCGGTGACACCCGGTGTCCGCTCCACCAGCTCGAGTGCCAGAGAGAGAGAGGGGAGATTACTGGGAGCGACATAAATAATACCAGTGGGAGAGAGGGGCAAAATATTAATTAAAACCGTTTTATAATTTATTAAAGAGGTTAAATAGTAAATAAGTCTCTGGATCCTCCACTCTCAGCAGGTGCCAAGACTTCACATTTTCTTATGTCGGGAGATTCTGTACATCCTTCTTTTGACGGATGACAAAGCCAGAAACGGGATGTTAAGGGCTGGGGAAGGAGGGAGAAAGAGAGGGGCTTGACACTGAGAAAGAGACCAGAATAAAAGATAAAATACTGTGCTGTTGTCTTGTGCAGATCGAAGCTTCTCCCAGCAGCTGCAGCCTCCGAAGAGTTCAACAGGAAAGGGCTGTTTGGGTACCGTCTCCCCCTTCAGTGCCACTCCCCCACGAGCAGGAAAAGTCCCAGATCTGCACTGCAAACTTATCTCCGAGAGAATCTGTTTTTGAAAGCTTTGATAGTCTTTGCCATCATGGGTGCAATTTCTGCAACAGAGAAAAAGAACAACAAATCAAACTACAAAAAAAAACAAAAAAAAAATCCCATTAAAGCAGCAGTCACAGGCCAGGAGAGCAGAGAGCAACTGAGAGCTGTACAGCCTGGGTTTTTCCTGCAGTAAAAGCAGCAGATATTTGTGTGTTTGTAAAGGAGGAGCTCTAGGAGACCACACAGATGTTCTGTGGTTGGTACTTACTCTTCACTGGTGGTTTCCTGGGGTCGTAGGAGGAGAAGGTGCTACCTGAAGATGGGACAGAATGGGCACTGCTGGTGCTGGGCCCATCGTAGGACTGCTCCTCGCTCACACGCGCGTGGCTTTTGCTGGATGTGTAGAGGACTGGTTTTATTCTGAAAAAAGAGAGACAGGGTGGACATTTCAGTGAAGGAATCACTGTGGTTTGATGCAATTCTTCAGACCCACTGGTGACCAGCATCTCCACACTTCCCAGCAAGAAATAAAGCTATTCCAGTGACACGTTTCACTGCACAAGGACCTCCCGGGCACAGGACGCAGAGCTGCAGGCAGAAGCTGGCAGGAGCCCACAGGAAAAAAGCCCTGAACAGCAAGTGCTACTGAGAAACACTCACTTGGTCTTCTCTGGCAGAAGAGGTCCTCCAGTTCCAAACTTCTCTTGCCTCCGTCGTACGTCCCGAGGGGGCTTTGCTGCGGAGTTCACAAATGCCATTTTGGCCACTCTACCTGGAAGAGGGGGGGTTGGCGCAGAGAGAAACGTTATTAATAAGCTGGATCTAAGCAAAGGAGGCTCCCCACTGCTTGTCTTATTAGATCCAGCTCCAACCATCTCTTCCCAGGCCCATCCATTCCAAAGCTCTGGTGACAGACTGTTTAAGAACTGAACCTCTTACAGTCCCCACATGGGCTGTGAGAAATCAGACCGGTCGGGTCATTCTCATTACGTTCACCGAAAAAGCAGAAACGCTTCCCCCCAGAAGTGCTCTTCAAGCCCAGCATGGAGAAGCCACTCTAGAGCAGGAGGTGCCTCAGCAGCCCTGCACGTTCTTGCTGTAAAGCGTTGCTCTGTCTAATCCACGTCGACATCGCAACGGATGAAACGAGCTCCCGCTGAGCCATCAAGCAAAGGCCACCACAGAGAGCGAAACGACTCGTAAACCGGACTAGATTTAAACCAGTCCTGCCAAAAGACCTTCCTGGCACAATGCTGTCCCCCAGGCTGCATTCCCACAGCCCTCTGTCATCGTTACCTTTGGGTTTGTTGGCGTGAGCGGAGCCGATGTTCCGCGCCAACATGAGCAGCCGCTGCTCGCGCGCGTCGTGCAGTCGCAGGTACATTTCCCGCCAGGACTCAAACTCTTCCGGCTTCTCGTTCTTGAAGTCTCGGAGACAGTGATTGTGCCACAGTTGATCCGTATCCTCAATGAGGACCTGAAACAATCCCACGGCTCAGCTGGGATCCCTCCCGACGCCTTCCCACCCCCCTCCCTCAGCACCAGCCCGCGGCACTGGAATAGCACCGAGGGCGAGCAGCGAGAGATGGTGGACGGCAAATCCAGGAACTCGGGACTAGCCAGAGCCACCTCTTGTAAAGAATGTTGTTCTTTCCTCTCCTGCTGTCGCAGATGAGGACAGGAGGTCCCTGACCACCCCTTCCCCAGCCCAAGGCACTCACATGATTACATTCCTCGATGCGATACAGCTGCTCTGGGGTGCATCGCTCCAGTACTGGCTCCAGCACTGAGAAAGGGACACCACCCACTTCGTAGATCGCTAGAGAGAAGCAAGATGCACAGAGTATTTATCCCAGTCCTTCCTTGCCGAGGAAAGGGTTCGACACCTCGAAACACAGTAGAAAAAAACCTACACAACAAGAGGGGCAGGGAAAGGAGCCGTACGTACAGTCGATGTTGTTGCTGAGGACTCGGATGCACTGCTGGTACAGAGACATCATCTTTGGGAGGTAGGCAGTTTTAGAGCCCGAATACACCTGCATCTTGGAATTCAACCGGCGGCCTGTAAAACCCGCTTCGCTCTCTTCCACTGGCGAGGACACTGCTGCAGAGGGGAAGACTTGGAGTAAGAAGGGAGCGGAGAAAAGAGCCCCCCCCGATGGACGGCACAGGAGACGCAAATCGGAGTCACCCAGAAAGAACCTAAAGGGCCAAGTCTTCTCGAAGAGAAGAGACCTGCAACCTAGTTCAGGAAGGGCAAGTCCGAAGCCCAGACCTTAGGAAATGTCAGCAAAGGATCTTCCTCAGTTCTGCTCAAGCCTGGGGGAAAGAAGCCACCTTTCCTCCCTGAAATCCGGGCTCTGGGCAGAGGCAGGACACCAGACCCCCAACTGAAAGACTTGAGCCCAGCTACCACTCCCTCCCTCCCTCCCACACACAGCGCCTGGAGCCCATTTCAGACCTCTTTTCCTGCCCAACACACCTTTCCTTTTTGTCTGGGAGCAGGTGATGGACTCGAGGGAAGGAAGGGGGCGGTAGTTGGCCTGGATCGGCGGCAGGGGGATGTCCGGTAACGTCGGAACCACGTCTAAAATTATCTGGAAGGAGAAGATGTAGACGCAAGTAAGCCAAGAACACAGGAGAACCTTACACTCTGCCAGGGTACAAAGAGCACTGACGTGTATTTTGTCCGATATTATGAATAAGCCACTCAGTGCTGCAGTGGGAAATAGCCTCAGGGGGAGGCTGCTCTGCTGCCACATTACTGGGGCTCGGGCCATCAATAGAAAGAAGTCAAAATTTGAGACTGAAATCACTCAGCTCCCTTCAGTAAGAGCCATCCACATCTTCAGCCTACTGGATTCAGAAGGTGCCCAAGTCAGATTAGCAGTGCAAAGAACTAGAGGAAAAAAAAACCAAACCAAAGATAAAACTGGCAGAAAATTTTCCTTAATCCCAAACACTCATTTATCTGCTCTGGCTCTTCTCTCCTCTCCACCTGCTGCAAAAAAAAGCCCCAAACACTCCACGGTGCTCAAAAACCGGGGGAAACCCAGAACTTTGATACGGGGCACTTACCAAAATGAACAGCAAAGCAGGATTTTAAAGCACTGCTACGATTCTAAAAACATGCTTTGAAGAGCAAAGCGTTTTCAAGCCGAGTAAAGAGATGAAGCAGTAAAGGTTTCCCACATCAGTACCTATTTCTAAACAAAACCTTGGCACCCACATGGCAATGAGCACGGACAGAAATACTGCTCATTTTTCAAGCTTTCACAGTTTCTTTTGTGTCTTCTAGAAGCAGCTGCCTTGAGAGAACCGATTCTCTCATTTCTCCCCCATTTCTGGAGGAGAACAGATTTAGTGAACACCACTATAGTACTCAAATAGATTTTAAAAGGTCTATTTTAGAGAATCACAGAATGGCCGGGGTTGGAAGTGACCTCTGGAGATCATCAAGTCCAACCCCCCTGCCAAAGCAGGGTCACCAAGGGCAGGCCACACAGGAACAGATCCAGGTGGTTTTGGAAAGCCTTCAGAGAAGGAGAAGTGTAAATATTTGAGGGGAGAGACACGGGAACCTTGCTAGCAGGTGGAGATGCACCACATTAGGCCAGGTTCTAAGTTGACTCCCATCCAAACACCCTCTGCACGCTCAACAAGCGTGTCCTGCCTTATACGCTTCCGCACGTCTCGAGCTGAAGGTGTTCTCTTCTACTCTCCCCATTTCTGGATAAACAGGGCTTTGCCTGTTGCATTTCCTTCTCCTTCTTCACTCCCATTTCCAGCAGAGCTCCCCTCTGAGGTGGATGAAACACACGGTGTCTCCCAGCAGGACCCAGGAGCTATAGACTCAGATACCGACAAGACACAAGGACGCCCAAGGACAGCCCGGCACCTCCTTGGGGAAAACTACTCAGCCCCAGACAGCCCACAACCGAGAGCAGGTGATCCCACCTCCTCTGTTCGCTTTCAGATCCTCCAAAACCTTACCCTCTTTGGTTTAGGAGGCTCTGGTAGTTTCTTCTCTGCCTTTTTCTCACTTGTTCGCTTGTGGCTTGGACTTTTCCGACTGGAGCTGGAGCTGTTGGTAGCGGCTTTGGATCCGTTCTGTTTGCTGTGCCCTCGGTCCTTCTCTCCGGCTGACGCAGAGGGTTTAGCCACTTTCTTTTTCTTTTTCTGGGGCTGGTCGTAGCTGAGGTACGACTCAAAGGACATGGTAGGTTGTTCAAACTCATCCTCCACTTCCCCCTCTCCAGAATTTGAGGAAAAGCCCATCGACTTTTTGTCCATATCAGAGACTTTGCGCTTCCCCTCTGAAGATTTTAAGCTCCCGGAAACCCCCTTTTCTTTGACCCTGTTTGAGGAGTCGCTCTCAGCTTTCCGTTTCTCCCGCTCCACGTGAGAGGTCTCCAGGCTCGGCTTGGCCTTTTCCAATTTGTTTTTTTCAGAGTCCCGATGTTTTTGCTTCTTCACGTGGTTGTCCAAAGACTCTTCCAGGTGCGGCGACACGTGCAATTTCTCCTTTTTGGAGGAGCCGCTTTCTCGGTTCTTCTCCTTCTTGGTACCGTCTGACACCCTCTGCTTCTCCTTGCTGCCCCCTGCCACGGGGGCTTCTCGGAGCTGCTCTTTCAAAGCAGCCTTGTGCAACCTTTCTGGGCTGAAGGCAGCAGTCCTGTCCTCTCCTCTGCCGTCGAGTCGCTGCTTCTTGTGAGAGGACTTGTGCTCTTTGCTTCGACTCGCGTTCCCTTTGTCGCAGAACTCACCAGGGTTCCTCTCCCGGCCTCCTCCCTGCTTCTCCTGAAAGCTGTGGCCTTTACTGGCTTTCCGGTGAAATACGGTCGGTTCTTCCTGCTCCTCCGAGGCGTAAGGGTCTGCGTACGCATCCTGAGGGCTCTCGCTCGGCTCAGGTGACACCGCTTGTCCATAGTCCGAGTATTCCTGATCCGAAGAGAGCACCGGGGAAGATCTGCCCCAACCTTTCCCCTCGTGGCTGCTATAGCCATAAGTCTGATGGGCTCTGTCAGGCCTGGGATACCTTTTGGACTTCTTTTCCCTATGATCTGGGCTATAGGACTGGCTGCAAGACGGCTGGAAGGGTTCCGAGTACTCCTCATCAGGTTCCTCATCCTCTCGGAGGGAGGATTCTTGGTGTCTCTTGCTTGAGCTGCTCCTTTCGTAGTCACGCTCTTCAGAATCTAGGTTATTTCTGAAGGGATAAGAAAACAAAACAGATGAGAACTTCCCAATATAAACGAGAAGGGCCACTCCCCGTGGACAGGAACCTCTCACAGCTGACCAAGGCTGTCTGGGGTACCTTTGTGGCAAGAATACCACCGAGTCTCTCAAGCACAGCAACACTCGGGGATTTAGAAAGCGCATTTCTAGTGCAGGAATTGATTGTTTTTAGTAGGACTAGAGGCTTCGCAGCTCGCTGGGAAGCGGAAAAAGACATGGACAGAGACTTCCCGGTGCCGGCGCACTCCTGGCTGCGCGGTGCCAACGGGAAACGGTCCCCAGTTCACCAGTGAAGCGATCAGCGGTACCAGTGAAACGATGACAGATAACTGGGCCTAAACGACCTCAGTGCTGTGCTCAACACAGCTGTGGGTAACGCCAGCACGCTGCAGAAACTTTCAGTTTCCATGGGATTTTTACCCATAAAAGCTGCTTTTCGGAGCAAACCACTTCCTTTACTCGGGGCGAGAGCTTCCTCTCTTTAGCACCCTAAAATGGGAAGCAAGCAGAATACATCTCTTGCTTCACTAAGGGCACTTTCCTGGCACCGCCTGTTAATCTCTTCACCACACGGCAAGTTCTTGAAAATCAGCCCCTAGTTCCAGGCAGAAGTGCAGCCGTCAGCAGCTCGGCGCTCTGCGGCTGGCAGAGGCAGGAGGTTTATGCCAAAACAAGCCAAAAACCCCGTGCAGAGTTCGCACACTTGTGTTACAAGTTTCTCCAGAGCCTTCACATTCTTTCTGTTATCAGAGAAATTTATAATCACCGCTGAAAAAAAATATATAACAAAGCTTATCTCTCAGGAGAACGGAACAGGTTCACTTACCGCTCGGCCTCCTGGGACACCGGCACCAGCTTCTTCCACCGGGCTACGAGGTTCTTGGCAAAGTCACCCACGAGCTCGTGTTTCCGTAAACTGTTCACGGTCTTCCCAACACCCGTCTCCTTCAGGAGAGAGCCAAGACATGAATTCCTCTCAGCAAAACAGCCGGCGTTCTGCCCTCTGCTAAAGGGAATCGAGTTAACCCGCCACCCACTGCTGCTGGGTAGAAATAAACCTCCTCAGTCTAACAGCAAAGGTATCACTGCTCTGTAAAGCTAGGAATTCATTCTCCCCGAGTCAAACTCTAATTATTTATACTAATAAAACAAGTCAGTATTTTCCGTGACTGTTGGCAAGTTTGAAGACAGAAATCACTAATCATTTTAAGGATTAGCGCTTTCTAATTTCATGCTGATTCAGTTATTGCTCAGAATTGCCCCAACTCCCCTATCCCAGTTAAGGGTGAAGTTTTTGGAAGAAATGAGGATGACAAACAGTCCTCTGTCTTCCCACTTGCTCTGACGCGCTCCTTCCCCGCACTCAGAATCTCTAGAACCTCATCGCAACCCTCCCTGGGATACGGGGCTGGAGCAGGTGGCCGAGGCAACACCCCCCGTTCCAGGGAAAGCGGCGTTTCGGCGGCAAACAGCTACCCCGCGACTTTGACAGACGCGATGAAAGCGCGAGAGATTTCACAGCTCTTACCACCAGAATGTCAACTGTGATGGGCAGCTCAGACAGCCTCTTCAGACTTTTCAGCAGCTGCAGAGACAAGGAGGAAGGTGTTTGGACTTGTCATCCGGAACCGCATGCTGTGCTCAGAAAGGAAGAAAATTCTGCACCGTGTGAGAGCTTGTTAGAAAGCTCCAAGGGGCAGATCAGATCCAAATCGAGCTCATGAGAAGCTGAACACGAGGGCCAACTAAAGAAATTATCATCTCTTTGCCTATGAGGGTCCACCTGAGAACCTCCAGACACGCTCAGCTACTAATGCTTTCTTCGCACCGGACTGCAACGTAATTTTGGCCGAAAGCGTCAGGAACAGACACACAGCGAGTGGCAGAAAGCACTCGGAGGCTTGTGACTCTCGGAAGGTGGTGTTGAAAAATCACATCACTTGTTGAGAGGAGGCGGGGGGGAAATCAGAGTCCTTTCTGAAGTTTTGCAAGCTAGTGAAGAATGTTGTTTTCCTTCACACGCAGGCAGCCAAGCGAGGCCCTGGCAGCTCCAGGGGGCAGGGAGGGCAGAGGAGCCCTCTCCAGCCTGCACCCAGGTGAGGGGCTGCACATGAAGGGACCACCCACTTGGACCTCTGCCACCCAGGTGGTTTGGGACATGGCTTCACCAGGATGCGCCCCCCCCACAACCTTTTCGTTACAAACCACGGTGACACGCGTCCGACGGCACCGCTGCCCCTCACGTTATTTCCCACAGCTCAGCTATAGCCCCAGAGCGGCCTCGTCAGCGTTCCCATTATTATAGCCCCTATACAGCCCAGGCTTTGTTCAGCTCTATATGCCATACAAAGGGCTGTCCCTGAGCCAGATCTTCTCTTTAAAGTGCTGTGCTCGTGCTCAAATTGGCACTGGCACCCTAAACTACTCCAGTCACCCCCCGCAAGGATCAGAGAGGTTGAGAAGTTTCCGTCCTTTTGACGGAAAGAAGTTCTCGTCACCTCTTTGAAGAGTCTGTTACTTGTAGAAGGAACTCCACACAGAGATAGGGCTTAAGCAGAACCACAGGACAGCTTCTGCTCACCAGAAACCACTGTCCCATCTCCATCACATTTAGGACTTCATCGCTGTGACCAGAGGTTTAGGTTTTCTTGTGTGTTTTAGAAGAGTGAAACACTGACACCGGCAGTGCCAGGGTGTTTCAGCACTCTGCAGCTGGGATGCAACACTTCCAGCTGTGCTGGAACCACAGATAACTGGGTCTTCAAGCCCTCTGTCCCCGCCACTCCAGCCTTGGAGTGGAGTCTCCCCTGGGAATTCACGGGATCTGGGGCAGATAATGTGTTCCTGCCTAACTGATGGGGGGGGGGAGGGAAGGAGGAAGAAGCCAATTGAGCTAAAAACATCCAGACACCTTTTCAGTTTTCAGATGCGCGGTTATTTTAGCAGCACTGCTGTTTCACAAGCCCGCTGGCGACCAAAGCCCTTAAACCAGAAGCAGCAGAGGCAGAGACACAGCCCCAGCTCATACGGCCACGGCAAAGCCTGCCAGGATCCCTCCGGGAATGCCGAGATCCTTCTGGCATCAGGAATGCAGGCAGGGGTTTGGGCCGATGCGTGTGAAAGCCTCATTTGGAAGGGGATAGGATGGAAGGGGAAGAAGGGTGAATCTTGTAGTAGATAGAAAAAGAGGAAAACATTAATAAAAAACTATTAACCCACTATCATCTCTGTAAGCTGACAGACTTCCTAGAGAGGTTGTTTCAGAGCTAATGAAATCCCGCCGTAAGAGAGAAGGGAAAACTCATCCTGAAAGCTCCCCAGTCGTTTTCTAGCGACATCCCACCATAGCATCATCCACAGCTTTTTTTGCTCTTTCAGTATTTGTTGCCTTCAGGGCTGAATCCCAAGAAAAAAAAAAAAGCCCTATTCACAACGGAGCTCCTCTCCGGATTTTGTAGAGCGTGGTTTCAGACTCTCACATTTGATCCAGAACATTCCTCATGGGGAACTGGCTTATTCCAATCAATGCTTAAAAACCTCCACACGTCTTAAAAAGATAAAAACCCCAAAGCTGGCTTTGAGGGGCACCTTTGCCCAAGTGTCACTTTTCCCAGCTTTCACCCCTGCACCTTCATTAGGAGTGTTCCCACAGTTTGAGTTCAGCACTTCCCAGCCGAGCTGTCAAGCTCAAAACGACGCTGTCAGGAAACAAGACGTTTCTATTACCCAAGTCATCGGAAATGCACTTATCTGATAACCTAAGATATAAAAAAAAAATTGTGCTTGTTGACACCGTCCAAGTGCCACGCGGCCTGGCCACATCCAGGGAGACATTTGGGAGCTGTGTTGACACAGCAGAGCCAAACCTCGCTTCACTGGCAGCCTCCGGGGGCCACAGCTCCACGGACACGAGACGCACCGAGCGGGACAACTCCGGTGCAGCGAGGAACTGGTGGAGCACACCCCACTGAAATCATCCAAGCAGACTCAAATCTGGCAGCTTACCCCAGAAATAACAGAGGTCCTGCAAGTCCTATGAGAAAAGTGAGCAGGTAAAAGAGAAGCCACCAGGCTCACACCTTCTTAGCCACCAGGTGAAACACCCACGAGAAAGCTCCTCTAAAACACCCCAGTGCAGGGCAGAGCTTCAGTCAATCAATCAGCCACAAGACAAACCACTAAACCTTCCCTTAGTTCCAGCTCCAGCAAAGTTTTGTTCAACACGACTGGATTGTTTGCTTTTTCTAGAAGAAATCAGCCCGACGGTTACACCACCAACAACAATTAATATCAAATTACTACAGCACAGCCTGGCCTCTTCCTCTCTCGTGTTTGTGTTTCCCTCTCTCTCCCCTCAATCCTGCAGCAGAGCTTGTACCCCTTCTGCTGGAAATGTTAAAAAGGACCATTTCCAAACCACTGGAGCAGCGTCCAAAGTTTCACTCGCGCAGTTTTGTGCCAGCAGCCCGATTTGCGCCCCGAACCGGCGTTAATTCTCAACGCCTTCCAGCGAGGCAACACCGAGTTGTACACCAGATATTGCTGCTTCACGGCACTGCTGAAATATTTCAAAAAGACAAGG
The DNA here is from genome assembly GCA_013396935.1 of Baryphthengus martii. Lineage (NCBI taxonomy): Eukaryota > Metazoa > Chordata > Aves > Coraciiformes > Momotidae > Baryphthengus > Baryphthengus martii. Next base: position 12,107 of record VWZK01007893.1, on the reverse strand, counting down.
CAAGAAAACCAAAGGCTGGAAATGGTGTAATGTGCGAGTAGCACCCAGAGGTGCCCTGGATTTGTCCTGCTGCCGGGGAAAAGCTGTAGCTGCTACAGAACCCTGGGGGAAACAGTTACAGCAGAAGAGCCCAAAGCCGTTTTCTGACCTTGGAAGGTGCTCAGAAGATACAGTCTATCCAGACAATACAAAGGCAACTAAATTCAAGCCTGGAAACACTAACGCTTCCCAGGATATAGTTGAGAGTATCAGAAATGAAAAGAAAGGTCGTGGGACCTTTCCGCTGGGGAAGGGAGAAGGTCTCAAGTCACTGTCCTGCTTGTGAAAGACACCGGCTCTCCCTCCCCCTGCAAAAGGGCAGAGGATCAACAGGGAAAGACGGGACCGAACACGGCAGGGTTACTGGAGAAAGAGTCAGCCCGTGGAAAGAGCGCCCGAAGACTCCCAGCGCCCAAGGAACACCGACAGGAGGTTATTGCCCCAAACGGACACAAGGGTCAGGAAACGGGAGCACCAGCTCTCTAGGACGAGCCGGTATCGGAAACCCAGCGCGTGGTCTCGGCACCGCGGAGCCCAGGACCCCCTGGAGCGCTCCCACAGCTCCATTCCAGGCCCCACCGGTTAGACCCCGCTCAGGTCTTGGCCAAGAGGGCGAGGAAAGGAACCAGATCCTCCCATCGCTTCGCCCTCAGCTAAGCTGGGGCTGGGCACAGGGGCCTCCGTTTCCAAGGGTGAGCACTTGAGCACTTCAGTCTCATCCTTCTTCACGGGCGGTCTTGGAAAGCGAGCGGTTCTGCGGGGGTTTGCCTCAGTAAAGCACAATTAACCAGGCAGAGAGCGGCTGCCCGGCCCTCGCTGCCTCCTCTTTCACCTGAATTAAGTGAAACACGAACCGAACACCTGTAAGCAGTCACAACACCCTCCTCCTTTAAAATACCTCAGCCTAGAGAATGGGGTAACAGAACGTGCTGGGTCCATGTCCGAGCTCAACCCCAACTCCAAATTTCAGTTGAAAAAAAACCTCTCAGAACCCCGGGGCCCAGCAGGAGAGCTGCTGCCAACGAGAGACGCGGCCGAACGTCACCGAGCAGCTTCGGGTACCGGCACAGCTCGGGGCAGCGCACATAGGGCAGCCGCTCGGCGACAGCTGCTGCGGGCAGCGGATTCTGGCAGCGGCCGCGTTCCCTCGTGGAGATGGGCAACTTCCCCGAGGCCGGAGGAGGAGGATCCCGAGCCGGGGCAGAGTTAACGCTCGGCGACTTCTCCAACTGGCCCTGATGCCAACTCCGCGGCCATCACGGTGGCCTTGCCACGGTGCCGGCTGGCGGGGCTGTGCCTCCCTGTCACCTCACGCCGGTTCTTCCACCACGAACACGTCACCAGGGCAAGACTCTTCCGGACAAGTTCTCCCGTTGCCCCTCAAACCGCACCCCAGCGACGTGCCCCCGGGAGAGCCCCCCGCACCCGGCCTCCCGGGGNGAAGCCCCGGCCGCGCCGCCGCCCCCGTCACCTTCTTGGGCTCCGAGCTGCCCGCCAGCCGCGACTGCAGCTTGCCCACAACTTCCAGCACCGACTCCGCCATTTTTAATGCTGGAGAGGCCGCCGCGGCGGAAGCGGCTTCACCGCCCGCTGGCCACACGGCGTTTCCTCGCCGCTGCCGCCATCTTGGCTACGGGCGGGGAACGGAAGCGGCGCAGCCGTTGCCCCGACTGGTGGCGGCCATGACGAGTGAGGGCAGAGTTCGGTGAGCGCCATCTTAGGCCCTGGCAACGGCGGCGGGCGGCGCCATTTTGAGTGCTGGCAGGGCGCTGCTGAGGGGGCGCCGCGGACCCGCCGTGCTCGGGACAGGCTTTTGTGACACAAATGTCCCCTCATACCTATTCCCGTTGCCCCTCCAACGGCCGACGGCTGACCACGGCTGTTGGGAGTGAGTGCAAAGCAAGTTTTTAGATTAGTTTGTGGCCAAAGGTAAATTGAGTGGGGCCACAGGTGCCCGGGCCAGGGATTCCTCAGGCCTGGAGTTCCTCAGGCCGGGGTTTCGGAGCTGCCGTCCCTTTTGCTCACTCATGAGAACAGAGAAGGTGTCAGCAGAGCACTGTCCTGCCAGATCATTCCCAAATAAACCCCTCTGGAGCAGAGCCAGGCCTTTGGCTGCTCCTCGTTGCCTCGCCCTTGGCAGTGGCAGGGTAGTCGTGCCCGGCTTTGCTTCACTGTCTCATCCCGGTGCTGGCGGCAATGATGCCCTTGGCCGGAGCAGCGCTGCCAGAATCCTCCCCCTTCCACATCTCTTGGGACTCAGCTGAGGGCAGCTCTCCTCACGTCGCCCCAAAAGGCTGCTGCAAATGTAGAAGTGATAAGAGCAGTCAGCAAGGTGGGAAGGGAGAAGAGGGAGGAGGTAGTTGTGTGGGGAATATTGAGGGTCTCTGCCTCTCAGCCCGCAGAGCCCTGTGTGGTCAGAGCTTCCCCCGGGTCTAACTGGTTTTAAGAGCAAGGGAAGGAGCAGCCCCAGCCTGTAGATGAGTCATGGAGAACCGGGGCTCGCCAAGCAGGATTTGCAGAGACCTTGTGTGGGGCACAGGAACTGCTGAATAATGGAAATAATGGCACAGGGAAAGACTTTGGTGTTTTCTAAAATGGAGCTGGATGAATTATTGGCAGCTAAATAGCGTCCAGGGAGTCTTCTGGGCCAGGTCGGTGTTTGCTGTGACTCAGACCCTGCCTGAACCCAGGGCTGGGGGCACCAGCAGGGAAAGAAGGTCCCTCTCTGGTTAAATAGTAAAGAAACTAAACCTGCCATAGTTTTCTGAAGACAAAGGATCCCCCAGAGTAGGTCCAGAAGCAGCAACGACGTCCCGTTTTCAGTTCACTGCGGGTAGTAAAGGTCTCACTCTACTCTCCCGGGGTAATAAATATGTGCTTCCAATTGGCATCTGCCAAAGGTGCCCAAAGGGGACGGGCAGGATCCCACGGAGATCAATACAGGCCCCAAAACTTCTCACAGCTCCGCTGCCCTTGTATGAAGCATAAGGCAGTTAGGAGGCCTCTGTTTTATCCCAGAACAACTTCCCTTCTTGACTCCCGAGTGGAGCGGGCAGGCGACAGAGAAACCTGCTGCAGCACTGGGCTGCCCAGAAGGAGTTAAGGCAGCTGTTGGAGCTCAGCTCGCCCAGCTGTGATGCTCGTGTCCTCTGGCAGCACACAGCACCGGTGCAGGATGAGGGCAAGGCAGGGCCTCTTGGGAGCCATGAAGCTCCTGGAGAAATGGGAGCCCTCGTTATCGAGCGGTGACCTATTTTGTTACCCCGTGGAGCTCCCCTTCCCGCCCGCCGGTTGTGCCTCCAGCCAGTGCCAGCCTCAACCCACTCTCTGCTTGGCCTGGATTCATTTTAAGGCAGATTTACTGTCTGTAGGATTCCCGTTGCCCTCCGGCTGTCTTCTCTCCGCCTCCATTTCTCTCTTCATCATTTAAATGACAAGGTTTGTTTCCTAAATCCCCACAAACCTGTCACTGGATCGCCAAGGGATTATTATTCAAAGAGGAGAGGAGTATCCATGGCAACCTGACATCCAGTATTTTGTCTGCAACCTAAACCTGAACTTCCCAGTGGCTCTGCCCACACCTTGGCTCAGCCACCTGAGGCTCCACACCCTCCCCGGTCCCTCAGCCGCTCCTCACCAGACCCTTCCCCAGCTGGGGACGGAGGCAGAGCTGGGGAGTGTGGGGTAGCTGGATGGGGAGGCCCCTTGATGTTTGGAGTCCCTGAAGAGTCTCGGCCATTCTTTTTCCATCGTGGCAGGTTTAGGGCTCTAGGAAAGCGTGTTCCGAGCTGCCGGCATCTCCATCCTGCTGCTTAAGCAGGGATTACTCCAGCGGGGCAGCCAGGGAAGCAAGCAGGACCGAAGGGCTTTTCTCCTCAGCCTGCAGCACTCGATTGCAGCATGGATTTGGAAAAAAAAAGGAAAAAATCCAAACTAGAATAACAGAGGAGAAAAATCTACTGTAGGAATAGTATCAAGAGACACTCAAAACACTACTGGTGGCCTTGGGTACGAGAAAGCGATGGGTCTGGAAGTGCCCGTTGCTCGTGTAGGGGTTGTTCAAAGGAAAGCCATTTGAAGGCAGACCTTCAGAGCAGGACTAGAGTGAATCTTGATAGCAAGGAAGAGAACTAGGGGAGCAGCTCACCAGGACCTCCTCGGTTTACAACTTCAACAGGCTTGAGAAGGGAGCAATCCCGTCTTTGCCGTAACTGCACCTCAGGGGTCAGCACCCGTGCGCCTGGAGGGGAGTTTGTGCCTTCATTTTTTTTTAATTACAATTTTTTATTGTAAGATGCAGGAGAACTGAACACTAGTTCAGTTCACAGCGGTGCTGTTGAACTCCACTGTGTGAGCTGTGCTGTCCCGCAAGGAATTCGCTCTTTATCCAAAAGGCCATTCCCTTAGCAGGGGAAAACCGGCTGACTGTGTAACCCCCACAGTGCCGAGGTCACGCTCCAGAAACATTTTAACCAACCACCCACAATTCCATCCTCTAGTCCAAACACACCCAGTAACTGCTTCAGGATTTCTACGGCACGTTGAGCACACCCCAACCTGTAGGGTAGAAACAACTCAAGCAGCTGCAGGTACCGGCACTCGGAGTCGCTCGCCCTGCCCAGAGAAGCGGCGTGAATAGGGGGCTATCTCTGCCCCCTCAGGGGGCACTAAGGTTTGAATCTCAGCTGGCCAGTCCACCCCAGGGCCTTGCCCAGCCCCTTCCGACTGGTCCTGTTACAGCTCCTCGGAACAGGAACCCTCCGCCGCATTTTGGCTTTAGGGTTCTGCTCCACTGGCTTCCCACTGAAAAACCTCCACAGAATTCACAACAGAATGTAGGGGTTAGAAAAAGTTTATTGACTTTTTTGGTACCAGGAACCGCTCATTTCCCAGGAAGGATGATACCATCGTACTGTGAGACGAAAAAGAAAAAGAACTAAGTGAGAAAGCCCCATGGGGTAAAGCTGCAGCAAGTGCTGTGCACAAAACCGAGTCACCGCATTCATTCCAGACACCACTGCCACCACCAGCGGCTCTCCCACAGCTCCTGCCTTCCTACTCTGCTGCTCTGAACCTCCAAGGGGAGCTTTGTTCAGATACCCATGGAATTCTCTTCATCCGCCCAGCCAAACAGGCAGCCCACCCTTCACAGGCTGAGCTACCAGAGCTGCACTGATCCCCTCAACAGCCCCAGGAGCTACACCACAGGCAGGAGGGAGGAAAGGCCATTCTGGAGGAACAGGCTGGAGCTCACCCCGTGTAGCTCCACACCGCCCTATGACCAGCGTAGGTCTCGGTGGAGTAGCTGGTAAAGAGCCTCCAGACAGACTGCGCAGCCTTCCCACCTCTGCGGGAGCACCAGCGGCCCCAGCTCTGAGCACTGCCCATCAAGCTTTTGTCCTCCCCTGTTCATTACCCAGCCTGGGTCAGAGGGAGCTGTGGGCTGATCGACCCCAGACTGGTTTGGTTCGGGTGGCAGCCGAGCGTGGAGCTGTGTCAGACAACCAGACCCTAACCCTGCTGGTCACTCGTGTGGACGTGGCTCACACCGCCTCCAAACACCAGATTTCCACAAGCGCTGAGCCTTCCAGCCGCCCCGCAAGAGCTTCTCTCTCGCTTCAGCGCACAAAGGAACGGGCACGAGCCGCACTCAACGCGGCTTCTCCTGCCCCAGGAACGCTCGGTGATTTAAGCCGCGGTCAGGATCGACGATCTCCTCCTGCTCCTTGTGCCAGCCCTTCCGCAGTGGAGCTGGGACTTGCTGGGAAACTCTTGGGACCCACAAATAAAGGTGAACTTTACCTTCTGCTGAAACCAGCGCATGGCCTCTTCCTTCCCAATTCTGTGCTTGGCTCCGATGTTGCCGGTCCTGCGCTTCTTGTCAGCGATGCTGAAACCAGGCCTGCCCAGCACCTGCCACGAGAGGAACCCAGCACCTTTTCATTCTGCCATTTAATTATTTTCTCAAACTTGACAGTTTTCTAGGAGGGAAGCCCACAATTTCCACGCCAGTAACAGCTCATCGTCCGAGTCACGTTCAATACCGAGAGCGTCGCCTTCTAAAGCCTCAACCTGAGCTGAGAAACTTCTGAGCAGCAGGTGAACTACTCCTAGGTGGGACAACTCCACAGCTACACCGACTCCCAAGAGATCAGAATGCGCGTGGAAGACCCTATCCCATAGCCAGAGGCCTCAGCTCTCAGAAGACAGGCTGCACAGCACGGCCGATCCATACAAAGCCACGTCTCTCCGTTCCAGAGCCGGAGCGTGGGGTGCGGCGGAACCGAACGACTCCGCCACGCTGCTGCCTGACCCCTTCCCAGCCCCTCTAAGGACAGGGAGGATGTCCCAGTACACCAGCCTGGTTTCCAGTCTGCATTCCCAGAGCCCCTGCTACGCTTCCCAAGGCTGCTCCTTCCTTCCCCAAACCCAGCACCGCTGGTTCAGGATTATCCCACCAGCACCAGCATTTGTTTCTCAGGAGGCTTTGTGAGACCTGCCACAAATGGGAGGATTTTACGGGAATCTCAGTTCACTCTTGGATTTTGTTGACAGTTTCCCATCTTCCAGCACTTGGCAACAAGCTCCCGTGAGCCAGTTCTCCCTCTAAGTTCCTTCCAGAGCTTTCAGCCAAGCCCAGGAGCTGCAAGGAAGCAGGGGATACGCACCACGTAAAAGTCCAAGCCGTAGATACCGATGCTGGGATCGTATTTAATCCCCAGATCGATGTGCTCCTGGATTCCAAAGCCAAAGTTCCCGGTGTCCGAGAAGTTGTTTTTCCTCAACTCGTATTCTCGCACCTGAAACACGCGGCGCAGTCACCGTGTCATTATCATTTGCAGACAGTTCTCCTGTGGGTTCCGACTGCCATCGGACCCACAACTCGCTTACATGCTGCTAAGTCTTCAGCTCTAAGATTTTACTCCTACAACCTGCTGATAAATCACAGCAGCAAAGACAGAACCTCAAGAGAAAGCAGCAGCAACTGCACCCACGAGCTCTTCCATAAGGATGTAACGGCCACCAGAGAAAGAGCCCGAACACAGCAGCCTGGGTGTCAGGCAAAGCTGCTCCCCCAATACCCACAGCTGACCCGGAGCTACAGCAGCTGCCGCATTTTGAAGCACACGCCTTTCTGGGGGTACGGATTAAATTTTGCTCTTTCATCCAGAGCAGCCGAATTCTCACCTTTAACCCCTTCTCCAGAATCTCCTCTGCTTTGGCCCCACGAACCGTGCAGTGAACAGCGATCTTCTCATTTCTCCGGATTCCGAAGGACCGCACGGTGTATCGCGCTGTGAGCGGCAACAGTTACACTCAGAGACTATCAAAAGGCTTCCCACCCTGGGGCATTCAGAGCTTCACCAAAAAAAATGACTTCAAATCAAAGAAAAAAGAACCAAGGCAGCCACTTGTCCCCTCTTTGGGGATGAGGGCAGAGCAGCAGCCCGAGTCTGGGGGCTGAACTGACCCGATAGAAGCCGCCACTGAAATATTTCAGGCCCCCATCAGAGCGGCCCTCCCCACCCTACCTCTGCCAAGGAGCCAACTCCTTGGCAGCCAACTCCCAGTTCACCCTCTGCGTGTTCCGAAAAGGAAGGAAAACCACCCCTGCTGAGGCCACAAACCAAACAAAACTGCTCCTCTGCAGCCCCCCCGGGGAACTAAACCCACCGCTCACCTTTGGAGAAGACGGGGGTCTGGCCCGTCAGCTGCTCCAGCACCTTGGCGGCCCGGGTGAGCCTGTCCCCGCTCTCCCCAACGCAGATGTTGAGGCAGAGTTTGCGGATGCGCAGCTCTCGCATCGGGTTCTCCTTCTCTCCTTGGTCTTGCTGCGGAGACACGACACGGGGGGTAACGGGGGTTGACCCGGGAGACCACCCGCCG
>VWZK01007891.1:0-65849 GCA_013396935.1 Baryphthengus martii | reverse complement strand
GCCAAAACTGAGTTTGAGACAAGAAACACCTTTCTCCTGCACCCATTAGTCCTATTATGTTTATGGACTTCCTCAAGGGCTTGATTCCTAGCTCCTTGGATATCTGCTTATTTAGGACACTAATTTGGGCTCCCGTATCAATTAAAAATTCCAGACTTACTCGCTTTGGACCTACAGGAATGTGTATTAAGGTTCTCTATTAGCGGACCATTGACAAAGATTCACCATGCGGCGCGGGTGGCCCGAACCCGATGCCGCAACCTCTAGTTTTTTGATCTCTTTGCTTCCTCTTGCAGGGGCGTAAAAGGGTTAACTGCGCTGTCCTGCCGAGGTTGCCAGTGCTTTCCCCGAGTCCCTTGTTTTCCCCTCTAGCAGTTCCAGCAGTGCCTGGATATGCTCGGTGGACACTCCATGTAGCACTGCTCGGGGTATTCCCTGTGCTATCGCTTTTCGCCACAAATCATTCCTTGCTGGATCATAAGTTCGACCCAGTTTGTCTTAGGAGAGTTTAGACTCCCGCAGGGGGGGACGGTCAGGGAAAGGTCTGTGATCCACTTGTCGCACCCTCCTATTCCTGCCATCGGTGCTGCCACCCGGATCAACCCATCCCATCTCACGCCCGTACATCACTATATTGGATAATATCTCTGCCCAAGTCATCACGTGCGTGGGCGGATTCCGAGGGTTTTGTCGGTTACATTCTATAACCTCCTGAATCCTTTCTCTGAGAGCCTGGACGTGTATTTTTAAAACATCCGGCAGCCCTCTAATGAGCGGCCAGAGGTGGTCGGTGCCCACCGGTGCCGCCGTCGGTATCCCGTACCACCCTCTCTCATACATCGCTTGGATGCAGGCGGCTTTTTGTACTCCTAATGCCAGCTCCGGCAGTCCTTTCACCGGGATAACCACCGACTCTTCCCTTTCCATAGGGTGCACACCCCCAGCCCAATAAGCTACTCGCGATGTGATCGACTGGTCGCCTGCTGGCCTGTTGCTCAGAAACGCTCCAGGACCCCAAACCTCGGCTGCCTCATCATCATTCAACAGTATCCGATCGCCTCCTGCCAAAGAGGCTCTCCACAAATATTCTGTTTCGGTTTCTCCCGTCTTGCGAGAAAACCTGTCCTGGAGCTCATTGAGCTCGGACCCCGACCAGGGGGTGGTACGGATCGTGGTGCGGGGGTTCCCGCCATGCGGTCCCGTGTGCGTCTCTGTTTTAGTAACAGGTCGCACCTGCTTTTCCTCCATTTCCTCAGTTTCACCAGCACTATTTTCATCACGGTCTCCCCAGCTGTCCCCATCCGAATCCTCTGGGTCTATGCCCGTGATTAACTTGTGGATTTGGATAGCCTTGGGGGAATTTTTTGTCTGCGCCAACATCAGCTCAATCAGCAAACGCATCAGCTCCTTTTCTCTTCTCAATTCTCTCTCCAAGTATTACACTTTACACTCCAACACCCCGGAGCACTCCTGTGCCTGCAGCAAACACGCACCCAGGATGGCGCACGTGGCTCCTTTATCTGCGCCACTCCAAAACCCTACGGGGACCTGTCCCAGCTTCACCGCGACCTTTCCGGGGTCGGACCAATTCTCCTTAGCCCATTTTATATCTGGGGGAGAAGGCTCACAGTTATGCCTCCATAGCAATTCTTCTATCGACATCCTGCCGACTACGCCAATTATGTCACGGAGGCACCCACAAAACAAGCAGTAGCCGCTATCCAAAAATGGGGTTTATTGCAACCAGGGTTGCCAGCAATCCTTTGGACTAAATACAGGTTCGGATGTCTGTCGGGAAATAACTACTACACAACTGATTCCTAACTTTAAGGAATGACAAACAAAAATGGGCAAACTCTCACTCATAAAAGGGGAAACCTCCCACACCAGAGTGCCCGAGATACCACTCACCCAAAGGGTGGGGGTGAGGCTCACTCAATCCACGGATCGTGTGTCCAAGGGGAGGGTCCAACTGCTACAACCTGGTGCTCTGCGAAGAACCAACCAACTCAACTCAGTCTTTGGCAGGACTCCATTTATAACCTAGTCGAAGGTGCACTGTGGTCATTCTCATTGGCTGAGATAGGCCCGGACAAAACACAGAAAGCGCACTCCCCGAGCCTGTTTGCTGAGGGGTCCAGACCCTGAGGCACCAGTTAAGCACCGCGAGGTGCAACTGAATGGCCACTGAATGGCCGAGGCGCCAAGCTGCTCAGCACAGCCCATGTGTTTTGTCTGAGGGGAAGGCTGTACCTGCCACACATGGCTGCAGTGGTCTTTTATTAACTTAAAAATGAAAACCATCTTCTTAAATCTGTGAGGGAAATGCCTGCAATGTTTATCTAGCAGGTGCTGGTGGCTGCAGCTGTGTGGCTGTTGTCCTCCATGAAGGATGCAGTTCTATGAGTACTATGCTGGCAGCTTCAGTTGAGTCTGGCAGCGTAATTCCCATCCACTTGAGTTGGCAGTTTTTTGTGCAATGGTGCCATGCCCCTGTATGTCTGTGGGTTGGGCACAGACCTCTAGATCTAGCAAATCTGACTGTCTCTCTGGTAGCAGTAAGAAATGCTGCATGTGGTTTTAGCAATCAAATACTGATTTGCTGGTATACTGTCTTGTAGTAATCCGTGGGTGTCATTGTCATGATACCAATGACTTTGCTGTCCCGTTTTAGTTCCTCTTACACGTGGTCCACTGAGGAGTTAAGTGCCTTGTAGAAATTAGGAATAAGTATTGGGTTTTTTAAAGGTTTCTCCAACAGTTCCCTGCATCAGTGGCTCTGAGTTAGTCAGAGTGGGAAGAAACCAAATTGGGACTTTATGGGTGTATTTTCATTCCCTAGCTGAAAATGGCTCCTGGGAGTTCAAATTCTCTTTATCCAGGTGTCCTTGATGGGCTGTAGCCTCAAAGTCTCCATGTCTCCTTTTTAAAGCCACTGCAGTAGTAGTTTCCAGTCTGCCAGTCTACAAAAAGGTAGCTGCAGAGGACTTGAATTGCTTTATTTTAGGTTCCTACACAGACAGCCTGAAATTGGCTTTTGTCTTTTGTTTACCTTGAAGCATTGCCAATGACTGTCCCCTCACCTCCATCCTAGTTTTGCTGATATATTTGAATTGAAAGAACAGTGTAAAAAACATGCTAAATTCACTTTCCTGAAAGGTAAGTTGCACAAATAGTGTGAATGCTATTCTGGTTACCTGTCTGCGTCTTCAAGTAGTAAATTTAATCTCCAGAAAAAGGAGAGGGATTTCTAGAAGCGGGGGGTGGTGGTAGTTAGTTATTGTAATTTGCTAGCTTGCACTAACTCATTGCTATCTTTCCATGAAGATAAGTCCCAAATCTGTTCCATTTGTTTTGCTTCACTAGAACTCTCCATGCTAGGCAAAATCTGCATCTGATTGTTGCAGGAAGCAGCCATGTTCCTTGAACTATCTTCAAGTGTTCAGATTGAAAACCTAATTTATGCTTATCAAGAACGGTTGTGCTTAGTCTTGTTTTAATCTGTGGCAGCTTTTAGATAGGAAAGACAGGTAGGTATTAATTTACACTAAAGCCAAATAAAGCACTGTCATGGTAACTTACTGATGTAAATTCGGTAACTTGTTGTTTTGGGTAGTGTGTGGATTTGTGACAATGCTGTTATGAAGAGAGAGTATTTCTCAAAAATAGTCTTTAGACCTTGTCCTTGATATTTAGCCAAGTGTAGCTGTTTCCCGTGTTGCGCAGTCTTGCACAGTGGTATAGGATTAATAGAACAAGGTAACAGCTCAGCCTTCTAGGTATCCCCATCCTACTCCAGTCAACAAACATGCTTTCTTAGCTAGACAAGCAAGGGTGTAGGTGTGAGGTGTTCACTGGTAAGGCTGCAGCCTCTGAACTGGGAACAAAGCACATTCCTATTGTTCCAGAACAGTCTGAGAATTAACCTTTAATTTTATCCCTCTAATTGATAGACTTAGTTATTTCACTTCAAATTCCCCACAGAGCCTTGACAGACACAGACCTCCCAGTCTATTTTCCATCTTGAGGCGTTTCATCACTGTTAGGCACTACTTCCTTCAGTGAGGAGGCTGAGCAAGCATTTTCTTGAAACATAGCTGCAAAATCCTTGTACCATTCTACGCATGCAACTTAAATGGGATGGGATTTAATAAAGTATTCTTGGACTAGGAAATTTGGATTACATTTAACAATTTGTGTGATTGGAAGAGTTATGTTAAAGCTTTTGTTTTGTGGACTTTTCAGGCTTAATAAACAGACTTTAAGAGATGAGTAAAGATCCTGTTTGTGGGTTTTTTCCCCTGGGACATTTTGCTATCAAAGAATAGTTAATTCAGGAAATTTTTATGCAACTAGGCATAGTGTTAGTACTAACTGTTACATGAAGACGCATTTTACTGAATACATTAATTTACTAATTTTCAGTGGTAAACTTAAGACTTGTGTGGCTAAATAAGAAGTTATTAGGACTTGGGACTTGAGGCCGTAGTAACACTCTCTGCACCACCAAATTTATAAGTTTCTATTAATGGATCATTTCTTATTGTCTCATTGTGATAGTTCAGGTGAACTTGCTTCTTGATGCTCTTTGTTGTGGTTTAGGGTCAGGGCAGCCCCAGAACCTAACAGACACTCTCTGTTAACACCGTTCCCTCCCCAAAGGGGAAGAGGAAAGGAGTAAGGAAGAGAGATATATCGATTAGAAAAGGAAACTAGAACAGCTTTAAGGAAAATGGAAAATAATAATAAGAAGAAAATGGAATATATACATATATATACACCCAGTATTGAACTCAAACCCCCGTGATGGCAAGTACATCACCATCACCACTGATGTTGTGGAGCAGGCACCAGGAAAGTCCCAGACAGGGCCCAGTAGCAGATGGGAACCGAGTTCAGGAGCTGGATTCTGGTACTGGGTTTAGGAACACTCTGATCAGGATGGAAGGCAGAACGAAGAGAGTCCTCCTTGGATTCCAGCTGTTGAGGGAATGAGGTAGAATCCGAGCAAGGACCAGAGCAAGGGCCCCCAGCAGCCAAATATGGCATCTATGGGATGGAATAGCCCGTTGGTTAGTTTAAGGGCACCGATCTGTCCGCTCCTCCCTGCAGGTGCGGCTTTTACTTTCTGCATCCCCCAGTGTGGTACACAGGATCTAGCAGTGGCCTTGGTCTGCACACCAGTCCCTGGTGCTAACTCTAAACATTGGGCGTTATCACTGCTAGAAGCAGGCACTGCCTGCAAAAACAGGCTGCTAATTTCAGAAAGTGCAGTTAGTTAAAGGAAGTTAGTGGAAAAGTAAAAGTCACTGAACAGAATTGTTCTGTTCTAACTCAAACGAGGACACTCTTCCACCACAGCTCAAACTTAAAGCAGTTGTGGGAAGTCTTATCTTCAGTTCTGACTTCTAAAACAGAAATGTTACTGTACAGTTCTTCAGAGGTTAGTGGATGAGAAAATTGCCATCCTCCCCATGTTTACTTTTCACGCTGCTGTGAATATTAGTTTCTCAGAACTCAGAACTGCAGTGCAGTTACTTTGACTAGTCTCGTATTTGGTGCAAGAAACCACAGGACCTTAAAAAGAAAAGTTAAGTACAAAGAAGCCTTTTACATTTTGCTTAAAATAACTGTTGAACTCAAAGTTAGCACCTGTTAGTTGATACCGATACTAATGCATCTAGCTTTATTGCTAGAAGTGTAAGTCGCTACCTGTTTGTCATCTTCCAGAAGTTTGATAAAGATCAGTTTCTTTCATCTGCTTAACCATTTCTTGATGCTTTTTTGTTCTGAAATCATGTGTGATGCTGATTGATCTGGAATACACATTTGTCCATTTCCTCTAAAACACAGGCAAGAAGCAGATGGGTGGGTAGGGACTACTGCTGTGCTAACAAATGTATCTACTCAACATGAGCATAACCTCTTCACATTACAGTACAAAAAGGAAGGCAAGAATGTAACCAGTTACTGTAATGAGACTCTACCAGGATGGGTACATGATGTACTTGGCCACAATTGGGCTTGTTTCAGTGGACAGAAGATTTCTTCGTCTCCTTCAGATGTTCATGTAAACGAGCTACCTCTCCAGAAGCCCAGGGGAAGGTAAGCAACATATAAGTGACCTTTTACTGCAATAAAATGTTTGGTACCTGTGCTTCAGGTTTCGGCTAAAACTGTATGGACCAATTCTTTTACTGAGGCCAAAGTTAATGCCAGTGAACATGTTAAGCATAAACCTGGATGCACAAAACCAGAGGAGGACGTGCCTGCCTCGTCACACAGTTTCTCCTACAGTCTGTGGTGAAGCCCAATTACAAAACTAGTTTGTCTAAAGACATTGATTATATCCTCTAGTCTGTCTCAAATTTCAGAAACCTTGCCTTGATCCAATAACTGCATGTTTCTTTATCAATATCTACTAGAAGACATTTCCAGAGTTTTTTCCATAGTCAGTTTAGAGAACACCTTTACTTCTAAATCCCAGTCCTTTTCTTACTGGTTTATTTGGTTGCTTTTGTTTGCAGACTTTCAAGCAGACGTTATGTGCACAACTTCGACTTCGTAAATGCTATCAATGCTCATCAGAAGTCCTGGAGAGCAACAATATATAAGGATTATGAGAACTTTGCACTGGAAGAACTAACTAGAAGAGCTGGGGGTCTCTATTCCAGAGTTCCAAGGTATCTAAGATGTTTTGTTTTGTCGTAAACCCCACTGCGGCAAAGAATCTGCTTGTATTTGTCCTGGCCATTACTAGCTGTGTTTTGGCTTGTAGTTCAGATGTTTAATCAAACTTTGGATGTTTAATCAAGTTTCAAGGTCTTCCAGCTCATTTTCATGATGTGCCAACTTATTTCTTAAGTGATTAGTTTTCAGCATCTGTTGTCTCAAGCTCTTGAGACCAATAGTCATCTATTCTTTAATCTTGTCCAGTAACTTGCTGCTGAATTCATATGTGCAGGGAAGAACTGGGGACAGTCTCACTTGTTACCTTGCTCTCCTGTCTACCCTTCAGCTGCTTGCTATAGTCAGGAGTTTCTGCTTTGACTGTCTTCCTAGTTCTACTAGTTCATAATTCCAATTTAAACTGTGAACTGCATTCTGCTATTAAACATGAATAATAAAGAATTTTCTGAGTCAATTCCCTGGTTATGTTGATAATTTGCTGTGCCTGCAACCAGGGTCATCTAACAGGAATAGAGTGTCTCGATGGAGAAGCATGAAGTAGCCCTGGAAGTGCCTTCAGGGTCTTGCAGATCACGTGGCAGAGAGTGGTAATGGGGATGGATGCATGATATAATTTGAGAATGTAGTTCTTTGGTCTGAAGATTACCTTCTTTACAGTTGTTTTACCTTGTTTGTATTTTTGCTTTTTCCACTCTAGTACTGCTGTGGGTAGAAATGCTACTTACTTTTCTGAACTGTGGCAGTTGTATGTTTGTAGAAGAAAGTCCTATTATACATTAAAACTTATTCTTTGGCTGGGAGTATCATGCAAATGATCATGGTTTCATCCTATAGACAGAACTCACCTGGTAGATGGTCTTAAATACAGTAACTGATTTGGAACCTCTATTGGATTGTGACAGTACTTTGTTGGCCCTCTCATCTTTCAGAACAGACTCCAGTGTCTGGTGTTTGTAAATGACGTTTCATGTCATAACTTATGGGACAAGCATCAGGTTATGTGAAAGCTGAATGTGGGAAGCTCTTGGCTTTCTGATATATGAGCATCATTTGACTGCAAGTGGTAGATGAGGACAAGTAGCATTCAGTACTTCTTCAGTAGTTGCACTAAAAACTTGGTCCAGGGAAGTCTCTGGGGCAAGCGGGACTGCAGTTATTGAAGTGTTGATGAAAGCCATGCCTGTCTGCCATTGAGCAGTCTGTAATTGCTGTCAGAGCATGCTGCCAAGGCAAGGTGCCTTCTGTAGTCGGATAACCTATGTACCTTGTGATGGCAGAGGTATGAAATAGCTGTTGCAGAGCTGCGTTGCTGCAGTCATTGATAGTTACCCCAGCACTTTGGATTGATTCGAAAGTATTTGACCTCACCAGCTTGTGGATGTTTCTTAGTATAGTTGCCTCAGAGAGGGATGTAAATAGACCTTGCATCATGCTGAAAATAATCACTTCAGATTGACACCCACTCATTTTAGATGGAGACTATCTCAGATTGCTTAGTGTGAAGTAAAGGCAACTAGTAGAAACCAGAAGATGACAACTGAGTGTTATGTGATTGTTTCCTTGCCTAGAGTGTGATATGTTACTCAGACATTTTCTTCTTCTTCAGACCAAAGCCTGCACCTCTGACTCCTGAGTTACTCAAAAAAGTTTCAAGCTTGCCAGAATCCTGGGACTGGAGAAATGTGAATGGTGTCAATTATGTCAGCCCTGTTCGGAGTCAAGGTAAAAAAAAAAAACAAACAAAAAACAAACCACAACAAAACCTGAGTTCTGAATTAAATGCTTCAGAGCTCCTTTGATGTACTTTCTAATTTGTTGTTAACAAGAAGATTTTATCTAGCGTCTTGCAGTTGACAAATTGCACCTCTACTATGAGTAACCTGTGGAAACTGGATGGCATCCTGGGCTGACAACAGAGAGCTGAAATAGGTGGTGATACAGGTTTATCTGAACAGCAATGTCTTTTACTGCAGTGAAAGCAAATTACCACAGTGCCTTTCATAAAGACAGCTGTCAGGTTTTGTCCAAACAGTCTCAGTCATGGTTTTCTACACCCTGACAGAACTGATGTACATTTATTTCTTTCCCTAATTCCTGCCGATGGGAAATTAACATGCAGCTTTTAATGAATAAACCCATGAAAATTGTTTATACTGTCTTCAAATCTTATCACTCTGATAACTTTAGGAGTTACTTAAATGACTGTTTGCAAGTCATTGTGAAGCGTGGACGCTGATAAATACAAAATACTTGTCAAAGCTATTTTTTTTCCCCTGTGATAGGCAAGTATTTAGCTCAAAGCAGACTTAAAAGGTTACTATTTCAGTATATATTTATTCTGTAGGGAGTGCTTATATAGCACTGTGGTGTGAGACATCTGAATTAAATTGTTAACATACTGGAGGCCTGGAGTGGATTCAGTTAATGCCTGTCCTTTCCCTGCTCCATCATTTCCAAATAAACTTGCATCTACTGATAGCTGTCTGGTTGCTGCTTTGAGGGGAAGGGGACATAAGTTTAGCGTAGTTGGAAGGGCATGACTTAAATCACTGGTCCCTCATTCATAATTTGGTGGTTCTACTATGTTCTGCCAACTGGACTGCTGGTGTCAGAAGAAAGGTAGAATGGCTTGTGGGAGCCTCTAGCTCATAAGCTCATACATGGTGTTACTGAAAGATGGCAAGAGGCAATGATACAGTCCTATGTAGATGTGAGTCCTGTACTTTGCCCTGGTGTGAACTGTGGATATCCCAAGGGCTCTTCTACCTTCCAAACTGTTGAATGTTTGGTCCCAAAGTTACCCTTTCTCCATGGTGTTGCTTCAGAGTTTCTCTGCAGGAGAACTAGTTTGTGGCTTCCAATAATAAAGCTGCCCACACTTTTCCTGTGATCTGACAAACCATGCTGAATATGTTAAATTATTAGTCTGTGAAATACGCATTCTGCTCCATTAAATAAATTTTTAGCTTTCAGGCTTAAAAAAAAAAGGCAACCAAATAACCCCAAAGCACCACAAAACAAAACCTCCAGAAGATTACCTTATGCAGAATAGTGCTGAACGGTGAATTAAGTCCTACTTATGATAGCCTGTATGATTTTCTGAGACACTGGGTATCGATACTTCATTAAAATGTCAAAATTAGAAAGTCTTAGTTGTATACCATTAAGACTATTAGATGACTAATTACAAAATGTTGTGGGGGAGAAGGCTGCAAGCAGTAAGATGCGAGTTGTCTGGCACACAGAGATAAGTGTATGAATTGCAAGATCATGGCTTCCCAGATCTCACATGCTTGTGGAGTCATTGCCCTTTATGTAAGGGGAAAAAAACCCCAACCAAACAAAAAACACCAGCATCTGAAGCAGACCAGAATTAAAAGAAAAATATGCATTCTCTGTAGAAAACTGAGATGTGGCAGGCTTCATGTAACTGCAGTTGTCCAGGACTGTAGGATTTACTGCCAGCATGTTAGCATCCCTGCTAGCATTTCCTATAGTCAGAAAAGTAACGGTTGTGTTTACAGAGCAGTAACTGCATCTTTGAGCCAAGAGATGTGTTGTCTTTTGAAGATAGCCCTGTCATTCCTTGTTATCAACTTTACCACGAGAGAAGAGGGGAACCTATATATTTTGTTAGCCTTAGAGTGCAGTTCCAATTTCTTGACTTCTTTCTGCAAGTTTTTTTTTTTTTTCTGCAGATCAAAGTAGATGAAAAGCCTGGTCAGCTGATTTGTCACTAGATGTTTTGTGTCTCCTCCTTACTGCTCATAATGTAACAGCCCTTTGCAGTAGAGTGAGTGGAATCTGATGTGGCTGAAGCTTTAATTGACTGGAAGAGAATTTATGGGTAGTCTCAGAAAAGTAACAACTCTTGCAGCTGTGTTGGCTCTTTGCTGATACATTGTGATTGTCATGCTATGGCCCTCAAAAATACGACTGTTGTAACAGGAAAGAAATTTAGTAACCACCCCAACAGACTTCAGACTGAAATGGTTGTTTATTGTACTTTTTACATTTCTGCGCATAAAATGCAACAATGTTCTGCAGCATGGCCTGTCTCAGATGCTGTGACTTGTACAGTGAGTGGGAGGCACCTTTCATTGCTTCAGTTTGCCCTGCTGGGCAAAGCGCATTTATGTTCAGACTGATTTTTCCTCTTCAGAGGTACGTCTTAACTGAGTGAAGGTACAATTTCACAAAGTCTTGCTTTTGGAATAGGTCTGCTTTTATACACCTACACAGTTCAGGAGAAAGTATTTTGTTTTGTTCCTCAAGCCTCCCTCCCTCCTTTTCACTGCTCTGCAATATTTGACTTTCCTACTGTCAGGAAACAAAAGGAAATCAGGCACTTTGGTGACAATCAGTAGATAAAATAGGACCTCATCCAAGTAATTGTCCGTCCCTCTGATGCTTGTCACCACTTCCAAAGGTTTTTAATGTGTTACAGGAAGCTCCTGGGGAGTGAAGAGGCCTAAAACTAGAAGTGGTACTAAATTTTGATGCAAAAGTAAGGAGACTTAACACTCTGCCAGGAAACAGGAGGGAAATTAAAGTGCCTTTGAAAAGCCAATGCAAAAGTTACTTACTCTTGGGAATTAAGGGGAGTTGGGATGAATCCACTATGTCAAACCAGCTGTTTATACCACTAGACTTTCAAAGGTCATTTGTTTTAAGGGTATCTTTAGAGATGGAATACTTTTTCAACTGGAAATTACAGCATTACATCCACTGGTAGGTTGAAATAATCTAGAACATATTGTCAGAATTCACTTAAAATAGTTCTTTGCCCCTCAGCATATGTGTTCCATAAAGAAAGTCTGAGGCAGCAGGTCGTGAGCCTTCTCAACCCTGCTGATGTGGTCCCTGTAGGTTCATTCTGAAGGAATAGCGTAGCTCTTAAATGGTGCTGCTGAAAACACTGAAGAGCGATACACTGTCTCTTATTCTTGAGTAAGCTCAGTGTTCCTTCAAAAGTTGTCAGAACCATTGTGTTGGTTTGGTTTCTTTTAATTGCATGCTTAACAGGTAAATGTGTATTTAAAGTTTTTACTCTATCAGTGTTCACATTCTAATCGTTGTGTTTTGACTCTTCAGTAGACACCAGCAATAGTTGTACCTGAATGCTGGTGACTTACTTTGTTGATGTTTCTGACTGCTCTTTCTGGTTTGTTTTTCTTCAGGCTCATGTGGCAGCTGTTACGCATTTTCCTCCATGGGCATGCTGGAAGCAAGAATACGTATCCTCACAAATAACACTCAAAAACCAATCTTCAGTCCTCAGCAGGTTGTGTCTTGCAGCCAGTATTCTCAGGGTAAGTACACTGATGTATACAAAGATAACTTTCGATAATAATGCTGCAGAAGGAGACTGTATATTAAAAACTTCCATGACTTCTCCATTACCCACAATTTAGTTTTTTTCATAAAGTACCTGGCAGTATCTTTACAGTACTTATTTTCTGCAATCCTTAAAAAAAAAGATTCCAGAGTTGTCAGCCCACCTTCCTGTAGGGATGAGATTGAACCAGGAGTATGTGGCCTCGTGCTTAGGATGTTACTGGATTTTAGGTAGATCTACCTGGGAGATGGGGAGTATCTGAAGAGTAGGACTAAAAATATAGTTAAATTGCAATGCATGCCTGGAAAAGGTGGAACTAAATACCCTCCCAAAAATATATTCATTGAGAGCAGGATATGAGGAAAGAGAGATGAGCAAAAGCAATGACTAAAGGTTTTCAAAGGACAGCACTCAGGATGCATCTCTTTTTACAGCATATAACTAACTTCTCTTCCTGATGAAGAATGTCAGAAGCAATTGGATGAGGTGGTGATCCATGTGTTAGTGTTGCCAATATGGCTCCCACTGATGTGAATTTTGCATGTTCAGAAAGCTATCTACAGCTAACTGGAGTATTAGGATTATCAGGGTCACTGCAGTTTGTATTCAATACTGCATCTAAAAGTATTTCAAAAGATTTAAGTCTCCCATCTCAAGTAACTCTCCAAAGGAATAAGTAGATATTTTTGTTTGTTTGTTTAGGTTGTGATGGTGGCTTCCCATACCTTGTTGCTGGAAAGTATGCTCAAGACTTTGGTGTGGTGGAAGAAGACTGCTTCCCTTACATAGGCCGAGAGTCTCCGTGCACTTTCAAGCGCAACTGTTACCACTACTACACTTCTGAGTACCACTATGTTGGTGGTTTCTATGGAGGCTGCAATGAAGCCCTGATGAAACTCGAGCTCGTTCTGCATGGGCCAATGGCTGTTGCCTTTGAGGTTTATAATGATTTTATGCTTTATAAAGAGGGCATCTACCATCACACTGGCCTGCAGGATGAATTCAATCCTTTTGAATTGACCAATCATGCTGTCTTGCTGGTAGGCTATGGTACAGACCCAAAAAGCAGTGAGAAGTTCTGGATTGTGAAGAACAGCTGGGGCACCTCATGGGGAGAAGATGGTTACTTCCGAATCCGCCGTGGCACTGATGAATGTGCAATTGAAAGCATTGCAATGGCTGCAACTCCCATTCCAAAATTATAAATGCAGAGGTCTTCATCCAGTGCCTTGTCCTCAGCCACAATTGTTTAGAAACTGCAGGTAAAATCTGTCCGTTAGCTTGAACAGGGGAGCTTTAATCAAATTTTGCAGAATAGAGCAAACCATTTCCATGGATAAGCAGATAAGCACTGTTACCTCTGCTCTGTGCACTGAAGGCTTCCTCTCAAGTCTTGACAGTAGATCACCTAGAATACAATGGCTGTTTTGGTAACAGTGGTGATAGTTGTGCATCACTGGATATGTATCTTCAGTCACCAGTTGCCTTTTCTTCTGTGGACCATCTTGAACTTCAGATCTCAAGGGGGAAGCATCTCCTGTGACAATATGTAACTTCTCTGAAAGGACACTGTAGTGCCTTACTTCTCAAAAATCAGGAAGTCACTGCAATTTAGAACATAAGTGTGTATTGGGGCGGGAATGGGCAATTACACTGATTAAATGGAAATTTTAAAGCTTTAAGTGTTCTGCAAAAGCTGCGTGTCAAACCCTTATGACAGTAAAAATCAATTTTACGTTTCAGGCCATTACTAAATGTTTCAGTTCTGGATTTTATTACTGTGCTTTGCAATTGATCATCTCAGAGTTCAATAAAAATTATACTACTCCTGTAGGAGTTAGTATTTGTGGAAGTAGTTGGTTCTTTTTCAGTGGCCTGTCAAGTTTTGAACTTCATGTCAAGAGCATTTTACTTTAGCAGGATCTAAACTGGTGGGAAAGGAAGATGTGAGAGGGAGAGGAGCTGTAGGAATCATCCTGTTGAGGCCAGGATTCTGACAGCAGCATCAACCAAGATTGTCCAGGTGTCTAGTAGTCCTTGCTGTGGATATGGGACAATTCATTGAGTAAATTGGCTAAGTCCCCAGTAATCCTGCTTAAATTCTCTATTCTTAATCTGTTCCCCTACTGCTTTCAAATATGCAAGGTAGAAAAATAAAACTGAGTGGGGCCATTGCAACATTTGGAATGAACAGGTTTTTTGTCTAGATAAAACTCAGCTGCAATGCAGTACTTGGTTCATGCAGCACTGCTCTGTGCTGTTCTTCACATCAGTAAATAGGAGTTCCAGTTTCATGGGTAGAAGATGGCTTCTTTTGCTTCTTTGATAGTATTCTTTTATGTGACCAAAGTAGATTGTATTTTGTACATAAAAATACTTACAGATTTTTTTAGGGTGTAGGAAAATAGATAGCATACAGTATAAAATACTGTTGTCTCTAATAAAGATACCCCATTTAACTTAGAAGGGAAAACTCCCTTTTACTTCAGTAGCAGGATTTTACAAGAATTACGTGACTTGCTTGCTCACATTTTGAGGGGCAGGGGAAGGAGAGTTTCCTGGCTTTGTTTTCTTTCTTTTTTGTTTTTTGAACACTCTGCAGAAAAAATATTAAGCCGTGTTTGGAAATTTAGGACTTGTGTTTTGCCAGAATTTGAACAAGAACCTCTGCATTAGATTGTTTTAACGGAGAGAACTGGAAGAGGAGTGGGGGAAGAGCAGGGCACTTGTTTCTTCCCTCTTGGATTGTTTGGCATTACTGCAAAATTGAATCCTCTGAGGATTTAACTCCTTGTTAGTAGCTGCAGTACATCATGAAGATGTACAATTCTCCCACGCTTCTCTCTGCCTGAAATAACATAACCAAGTGCACACCTTTTCCCCTTCTGCTTCTTCTCTTTCTCTTCCTTCTCTTAACAACGTTTTCCCTTGGAAAAATGTTACTAGGGTGGGCAGGCAGCTGCTTTCCCCTGACAGTGTTTGTGGCTTATGTCTGCTGTGTTATTGTGCCTAATAACAATGTGATAGTTCATATACTGATAAACAGCTTTTAGCAGGTCACCCACTACCTTTTTTCCCAGCATTGATTTGAATTATAGTAATAACTAAAGCTGAAAACTGCTTGAAACAATCAAGAATGGAAGAGATTGTAGCCTGTGCTTACATTTTTGGAAGATGAGATTATTGGCTGCAGTGCAGTGCCAGCAGCAAGCTTCCTGCAATGCTGATACTCCAGCTACACAGCTTGACCTCACTTGGATGACAGCTGGTCTGTACATAAGCAGCCATGTTGGCACCAGTATAAATGTTCATGAGGTGCAGAAGATGGTCTTTGTATAGGTGATCTTCAGGCTTGTCCTGCCACTTGTGACTGCCTGTGGTTTCACTACAGACATAGAATGCGTTTTGAGTATCAGTGGAGTTACGGCTTTATACAGATGTGCTGGGTTCTTGAATTTTGTTCTCAGCTGTAGCACTTGAGGTTAGCTTGAGAATAAGGATATAAAAATCTAGATATTGCTTGATTTTTTCACTACCCTTCAGCCATTAGAAATTCCACTCATCATAAAACTGCTGCTGACACTCACGGCACTATGAATGTAAAACTACTTGCTATTCACCATGCCTCATATGATATTAGCTACATGCATTTGGAATAAGATTGTATATTATTTTCTTTAAATCCTGCATCTGTATGTCTGTCACTGCCTGTGTGTGTCAACTGCACCACTGACGCTAACACGAGGATGGGAGATTTCTCAGAGGTCTGTCACCATCACTGCCCCCAGCAACTGTCGTCATGTATTTGTTTGCCTCTGGCTGACTGTGGTATGTGGCTATCCCTGTTTTCAGAGTTGCACAGAAATGTCAGTCAGCCTGACAGAGCTAGTAGGTGGCCAACATGACATTTGGTTCTCAACTTTTATTTGGGAGTCTGAGCCAAGTACACAAAGTACATTCAGGAGCCACAGTCGGAACAACAGCCAGAGCATTTCCTTCACACAGACCAAAAGGGATGCAACTGCAAGAGCTGGTAACCTTAGAAGTGAGGAGGTAGTGCTCTACTTTGCGATGGCACAGGCTGTGATACAGCTTGACCTGTTGATATCCTCCTAGCTCCTTAGAAGTCGAAAAGTGGGGCTAAGCTTGGCTGTGAGGAGTACAGAAGACTGGAACTAAATTACTGCCTACAGAGTAGACCGAATGGAGAGATGCGGGTCTCTGCAGTTTCAGTTAATCTTTTTTTTTTTTTTTTTAAGAGACTATAGTTTATATGACTTCTACTTAACTGATGTGCTGTCTCAAGTAGCTTCAAATGGGAAACAAGCTATAGCTCAGGAGAATAGTTACAGGTTTGGCAAATAGGCCTTGCAGTGAACAAGTAGGGGCCCAACTGATTTATCAAGAAAGGTTAATAGATCATGTCATAGCTGATAAGTACTTTTAGGGGAAATAGAGGTGATCGTTAGCCCAGCAAACAGATATTTAAAATTTGATGTTTTGAAAACTAAAACTTACAGGGGACAAATAAGTTATAGCTGTTCAATAATAAATCCTTAAAATCTAAAAAAGTCTCCATCACTGAAGTTGAGTGATTTTCTGTTTTGAGCACTTCCCCTGGCACAAGAATTGCTCAAGGAATCCTGTGATTGGTTTATGAAGGAGATGTGGCTGGATCATCATAATGACTCCTTGCTCTGTCATGTGAGAACTTGAAAAACAGAATGACTTTTACCTTCCCACGTTATCAGTCTAACTTTGCACCATAAACTGCTATAAAGTCACAGCAGAGACTTTTTCCTAGATTTATTCAAACTGCTGAAGTTGGGACTGAGTTATTTTAGAGCTCTATTGAAACCCTTGATGTCAAATTCTGAAAAGCATTTTTTTTCCCCTTTTTTATTTAAAAGGTACACATGCTGGGTTTTTTGTTTTTGTTTTTTTTAAAGGTTGTTTTAGAAGAAAAAGAAGGAAATGAACTAAGGAAGCATTGTTTCAGTGGTTTTGGTCTACAAAAGAGCATTCTTTACCAAGATTTTCAGTTTTCACTTTCTCATTCTTCCCTTCCCCTCTCAAACACTTAAAGCAGGGGTTTTATTTCCCACCAAACCAGAGAAGCTATTCCTGGTCTGTGTTAAAACTCCCTGTAAAATGTCAAAACTATCGCTGATTTAACTTTCACCTCGATGCATGGGACTTCTCAACTCTCCTGTAGATAATCAGCAGGGATAGAGCTGCCTGATGCAGCTGGGACTGTCTTACTTTAGAGTGACATAACATAGGAAATGACATGGGCTCCAGAATGTGCTGAAGAGCACAGCATGATGCCTGAGGCCTCTTGGAAATGTGGTGCGGCAATGAGTGAGGAAAGAGGTTTGAGAGGGTGTCTGTGCCCAGGTGTTCTGGTGACTCCATGGGAGCTGTGGGTTGTTGCAGGAATGGGGCAGGGATGGCTGAGGGGGCTTCATAACATGTAGCCTGAACCGTTGTGCAAAGGTGCCTGTCCCTGCTGAGCGTCTCTCAGCACAGCCTTACTAATGCTCTCATTTACACTTCAGCTAAGAGGAAAATGGCACTTGAATTGTAAAATAAAATGTGATTAGCCAGATCAGAAAGCCTGTGGGTGCTAACACTTGTACCCAGATGGATTCACAACTAACTTTTGTTTTCCCCCTGCCACGGTGTTTTGTACATGTAAACTTACCTAGCTGCTTGTAAAAAAAAAAAAAAAAAAAAAAAAAAATTGATCTCAATTTTAACCTTGAATTTGAAATTTTGAGGGAGAGCCCAAACCCATTAAAAACCCCACAACTCCTTTCTATATCTAGAATGATATGGGGAGCATTTGATAACTAAGAAAAGGTGGAAACTCTGACTACAGTATGAAATAATAAAGCATACTTGCCTACCTCTCCTGAACAGTGAGTTTTAAGTGAAAGGACTCAC
This sequence comes from Baryphthengus martii, assembly GCA_013396935.1. Lineage (NCBI taxonomy): Eukaryota > Metazoa > Chordata > Aves > Coraciiformes > Momotidae > Baryphthengus > Baryphthengus martii. The sequence goes on along the minus strand of VWZK01007891.1, from coordinate 47,875 downwards.
ACCCCATGTGACTGAGAGACAGGGTGTCTTGTGTGGTGAGAAGGTGGTGTTGGGGAGCGCAGCTCAAGCAAGCTGAGATTTCTCTGCTGATTTCTGTGGCTCCTAGGCATGCTGTAGGCTGAAGCCATGTGTAAGCATGGGTGTGTATGCTTAGGTTTCCATAAAAACAAGCAGCATTTAATGGCAGCTGGGAAGCTATGAATGACCTGCAACATTAAGAAGTGGTCAGTACGTTAACAGAACATCAGTTTTTATCAGTTCCCTCTGAATGACACATGGGGCAGGAGAAGTTGAAGCCTTTCTGTACAGACTATAGAGAAACAGGCATGTGCATATGCAGAATTTTTCTTTATGTCTAAGACAAAAGACACCGATGTGTACTTTTCTGACATTTATTCCTATTCGCTTCATTTGGACAAGAGGGCATGGCCTGAAGCTGCACCAGGGGAGGTTTAGGTTGGGTATTAGGAAGCACTTCCTCACGGAAAGGGTCATTAGGCACTGGAATGGACTGCCCAGGGAGGTGGTGGAGTCGCCATCCCTGGAGGTGTTTAAGGAAAGCTTGGATGTGGCACTTAGTGACATGGTCTAGCTAGGTGTTGTGGTGTTGGGTCATAGGCTGCACTTGATGATCTCAGAGGTCTATTCCAGCCTCAACAATTCTGTGATTCTGTGACCTGATCCAGTAGATACTTTTCAGCATGAGATGCAGAGGGTGAATTAATACCTCTCTCTCATGGTAACATCTAAGTTGATAGGTCAGTTCTTCTCCAAGCACATTCTCCTATTTGCACTTTAAGATATATGTGCATGTTTATACTTAAGTGAGCCTTGGGACCTCTGACTTTCCTCATTAAATACAGACTACTTTTAAGGGCTGTGTAGCAGACCTGCACATTAGCAATACAATAGGTAATAAATTTTAAGTATTGTCATAAGCACAAAAGATTTTGAAAGTGATGATTTTGGTCTAGGAGAATTTCAAAAGTTTGAAAAATATTGTGCATTCTTAAATGTCCAGCAATTCCAACCCTGATGCCCTGCATGTAAGATGGGGAAATTTTTCTGAAATGCTAACCAATTGTACAGAATTCTTATGATTATATTTAACAAAGGAAATATAATACATAAAGCATGTGGATTTTTAAAAACTTCAGTTAATTACCTTTTCTATTACTCTCTTTACCTATTCAACATTTGTGACAGCAATATAATACAAAATTATGGCTTCATGTATTGTTCTTTTTAGCATTTAGCCAGAATAAATAGATTTTTTTTACTCTGAACAGTATATGGGATTCCCTAAGATGTTTCCTCTCATTAGCATTGATGACTGAAGGAAACTAGAGTGTCTCAGAAGATAAATCTTCCTGAAAGCAGATTTGTCGTGACCTCTGGGAGCCTGTTGCTTCACCTGGAAACCAGGATACTCAAAGCAACTGTCTCCTGACTTTTGACTGACAAATCTGCCCTTGGTCCTACTGCACCACTTCTTGCTCCCAGTCCCAATTCTGCACCAAAGTTCTGGTAAATTTCTTCAGCACGCTTAAAATCCTAGTCCTACTTTGAGACGCTCTCACCTCACTCACCTTGTAAGTGTTTAGGCATAGGAGGAATACTCTAAAAGCTCAGCATTTGCAGATGGGGTGAGTAAGTGTGCAGTCAGAACTATACTGTCCTTTGCACCAATATTTCCTTCTAGATCTCATACATTAAGAAGGCTGCTGAGACTTGTGAATTTTGTCACTCTGTTATGTTTCTCACTCCTTTCCCAAAGCCCTCTATTAACGTTGGGCTTATATGCACAGGTTTAAATTTCAGCAGGATAATAACTGCAGGAAACCACATCCAGTTGTCCGGAGGGAAGAAAAAAAAAATCAATTAGAAGGAATTGACTAAAAAGCCAAATCAAATCCATAAAACCCAGCAGTAAGATGATAAAATATATAACAAGGCAATGCTTCTTTTCACAGAACGGATCTATTTTCTGTGTGTTCTGCCCTGAGGAAAGAAGTAAAAATAGAGTGATTGCATCTTCCTGATTGCTAGAGGCTGATTTTTCAGCTGTAACTTTGAGAGGGTGATTATTGTCTTTTTTAATTAAAGAGGCTGGCAAAACAGAACTTGGTGTTAGATCTATCTTATCCACTAGGGTTGTATAGGTTTGTAATAGCAGCATTAAAGCTGCTCTAAATGGAAAATGAATGGGACCATCTGGGTGTGGAAGAACCAGCAGGGATGGCAGGAGATGGGCTGTAGGAAAGGCAGGTGATGATGACACCTCAGTTGGCAACATACTAAGTTCCCAGCACATCTACCTGAAGTCCATCAGGACACCCAGAGCAGGTAACAACAACCTAATGCAAAGGGCATCCTAAAAGGACAGATCACTTAACTGCTTATATCACTGGGAGGTGATGTTGAGAAGAAAAATACAGATGCTTTTCAGCAGCATCCAGGTAAAAAGAATAGATACTTCAATAAGCAAATCTTAATGCTTCACAGAAGTGGAACAGAGTGGAGAGGCAAAAGATCACAACCATTTTCAGATCTAAAATAGTGCAAAAAAGACTTACCCAAAACTAGCGCCTGAAGGCTAACCTAAGGATGAGGATATGGTGGGGGCTGACATCCCGTTGTACTAAAACCTACCTTTAATATCTCAGTTCCTTTTGGTGGGTGGAGAAAAGGTGCAGTCATATTGACCAGTGCGGCTAACACAGGAGTCTTGTCCCACATAATGGTCAACTCACTGCCTAGTTCTGCTCTTGGAAGAACATGTAGACCTATATGCTCCACTGAGCCATTGTGTGTCTGAAAGCAAAGAGAGTTTTTTGAGGCAGAAGCTCTGATACAGCCTGGTTGATATACACCAGTTGAGGAGCAGGTTTTCTGGTCAAGGGACCACTCTGTTAAACCTTCCATCAGGCAAAAATGTCCACCACTTTTGTAAGAAATGCTTTCTCTGAGCAGGATGTGGCTTTTCTTCGTATTTGACATTTGTGACAATATTTTGCAGTGGTTTTGTATGAGCTGCACGAAGGCAGATTTTGGCCATCACAGAAATAATATCACCACATGAAGTTAGCAGAGGTCTTCAATCAGAACAGATTGTCCCCTTGTCTGTGTGGGGCAAGGACACATTAGACCTGGGGAAACACTATGGGTTTTGGTTATATTAATGAAAAATGAGACCGTGGTTCTGGCTAAGAAGGAGTACAAATAAGAGTTCTGGCTTTGCTATGTTATTAATTGCTCTTGTAGTTGCTATTAATAACAGCTGCTTTAGCTGGAGATGGTATGGACATGTAGTCGGATATCAGGCTTAGCTCCTCATGTAAGTGAAATGCTGTAGTAATGCATTTATAATATGCCTAGACAAATTATTTAAAAATTTATTATTAACAATATATTTCTATGCAAAAATGTCCAGAACCATTATACCTTCTCAGGAATTAAAAAAAAAGGAACAAAAAAAGCCTTAAAAAAAACCCAGCAAAACACAAAACCGACAAACCAACCCTCATCTCTGTAGGTATAAAGCAATTCCTTTCTTTCTTGACCTTCGTTTTGAAGGGAGCAATAATAACGTTTCAGTTGCTCCTGTGAATGGCAGTGTGATGTCCCTGAAAGGTAATAGGTGTGCAGTTCAATACGTCTCTGCCTCTTTGCAATCAGTAACAGGGGGAAGGTTGCGGCTTATTTAGAAATTCTCTAAACTAGGTCATTACTCATGTTGCATTTCACTCACATGTTATGCTCTTGCTCTCTGACAAGACACACTGAACATTGTTAATGACTGAGTACCACTATGTCCGTCTGTGATTCTGAATCTTGAATAACCATGGAAAACTCTTCAATAGTCTAGAGTAAATTTCTGCAAATATTAAAATGTCCATGGATGAGAGAAAACAGGGTGGAAGTTCACAAAATCATCTATCATTTTCAAGCGCTTTATTCTTGGGCGGATAAATGTTACTTACAGTGAGCAAATCCTGACTCTTTGAGCAATGCCACTAATTTCAGTGCAACTGTTATGGCCACAAAACATCAGTCTCTATGAGCAAAAATGTAGGACCTGCCCTCCCTTTTGAATAGACAGATACCCAAGGGCAGCAGACTTAATAAGCATCCGAAATAGATGTTGAAAAATACCATCAACACTGGGTGCTTTGCACAACTTCTATGCCTTTTCCAGCTGTTTTCATGATTAAGAGAATTCATTGTTTTTCTGGTTCGACTTGGGCGTTTTTTAAAGGCTTTTTGCTGGGGTTTATAATAATTTTCATAAATCTGTCTACGTCTGAGGAGGGCTTGCTTTAGATCAGTGATTTCTTTATAAAAACTGTCAGTGGGGCCTCAGGAAAATGAACCTAATGACACTGGTCATCCCAGACTATTGCATGGTGGCCAGGGATGTTCAAGGCACCATGGCGGTGACCAGAAAGTCTCCTCTTCCCAAAATGGATCATTTTGGATTTTGTAAACCCTCCACACCTTCACAACAGCACTTATGTTCATGAAAACTTGTCTTGGCAGTCAAGAGGACATTGTGCCTATCACCAGTGGGGAATCTAGGAACTTTAATGGCATTTTAGTCTCTAGTTTCTATGGAGTGTGTCCAGTGCTAGATGTTGTAGAGTTTTATCAAGCTAGCTGAAGTCACTACTCACTTTCCCACAGCTCATCTATGCTGGATGTAGCAGAATCTGTGGCTGAGATGAGACCTGATGCCACTTTTCCATCTTCTCATCACTTGAGTCTCAAGTGGGATTTAATTTTCTCCAAGAAAAAAAAATACTTTCTTGTACTGAAGAAAAGCTTTGATACATGAGTGCTTTAGGATGTAATCTGTTGGCTGTTGAAGGATTTAGCAATCCTGTTTGTAGTCTGCTATAGAGAAATGCTAGAAAGAGGAACATAGATTGGAAACAGCAGAGACAGGGGACTGTTGCAGACATGCAGCAGGTGATCCCTTACCATCTCAGCATGTGTCATTTACCGATAATGAAATTTTGCACAGATAAACTGCCCAGCATACCGTAGTGTTTTAAAGCCCCCACACTACTGCCGAGCTCACCTTCATGGCCATGAGCAGGAATCTCCTAATTAAACATTTCCTTGTGCATGACTGCTTTTCAGCCTTTTCAGATGCAAAATGTACTGACAACAGAGTATGAATACGACTTGACTGCAATATGAACTAGTCTATAAACCCATTGCACCAATAACCTGATTAATTCAGCATATCAGTCAGGTGTTAGAAGCCTCTGAGCTCTTCTTCTGAGATACCCAAAGATCTTAAATTTCTCTGACTTGGTAAGGTACTGTGGATACTTCATGTCTTCCATGAAATATTCAGGATCACGTAGGATCAGGCCCTCTGAGTATTTGTTGTTTCATGCCAAACTTTACTATATAGGCTATTCTAGTACAGTAAAGCTCTTGGGAGCTTTGCTGTGCACACCATCCCCTCTGAGACAGTTACAGCAGGAGACAAATGAGGCAAAGAGGATTGCAGCTGACAGTGCTGTGTGAATAAATTGCTTGATTCCTCATGTAATGGGCAACTACTGTAAGGCTCCTAATCCATAATGACCTAAATAACTCAGATGGAGCTGCTCCTTAAACTGTTTCTGTTCCTGAATCTTTTTCCCTTGGTATTAGAAATATTCATACATATTATGGCCTTCCTCAGACATCTGGAAGAAGCCTCAGATTCACAGGTTTTGGTCCTCATGGGGGGCTTCACTCTCTCCAATATTTTCTACAGGAATGGTGCAGCAGGGCACAAGCAACTTGGGAGATTTCTGGAGTGCATTGATGGCAACTTCCTAGCATCAGTGATTGAGGAGCTGATTAGGGAAGATGCCCTGTTGGACCTCATACTTACAAACCAGGAAGAATTGTACAGGGATACGAAAACTAGGGGCAGCTTTGGCTGCAGCAACCACGAGAGGATGTTGTTCAGGATCCAGAGAAGAGGGAAAAAAGCACAAAGCAGAGTTACAAGCCTTGACTTCAGATCAACACACTTCAGCCGGTTTAGAGATCTGCTTGGAAGAATCCTCCAGGAAGCCCTGGAGAGAAGGAGGATCAAAGAGAGCTTATTAATTTTCAAGAATTGCCTCCTCTAAGCTCAAGAATGGTCCATCCCTACATGCAGGAAATCAAGCAAAGGCAACGTTAATGAACTAACCAGGAACTCCCAACTAAGCTCAAATACGAAAAAGAAATGAACAAGAGGTGGAAGCGGGGACAAGTGACCAGGAGGAATATAGACTCACTGCCTGAGCCTGCAAGAATGCCACCACAAGTACCAAGGGAGCTGGCTGATGTCATTTTGAGACCACTCTTTATTATCTTTGGGAGGTCATGGTGAGCAAGAGAGTTTACTGAGGACTGAAAGAAAGCAGAAGTCACTGCTATCTTCAAGAAGAGCAAGAAGGAGAATCCAGGGAACTACAGGCTGGTAAGCATCTCCTTGATCCCAGGAAAGGAGATGGAGCAAATTCTCCTGGAAGCCATTTCGAAACATATGAAGGACAAGAAGATGATTTGGACTAGTCAGTATAGATTTATGAGGGGGAAATCATGCCTGATCAAGTGGGTAGTGATGAGCTGACTGGGTGCGGATAAGGGCTGAACAGTGTATTATGTGCAAGGCTTTTGACTCTGTCTCCCATAACATCTTCACAGACAAACAGATGAAGCATGGGTTAGATGAATCAGCAGTAAGGTGGGTTGAAAACTAGCTGAACTACCAGGATTTAAGGATTGGGATCAGTTACACAAAGCCTAGCTGGAGGCCAGTGACTGGAGGTGTACCTGAATAATGTTCAGCACCTTCATGGGTGACCTAGACGAGGGAAAAGTGTGCATCCCCAGCAAGTTTGCAGATAGAAGATGATTGATATGCCAGATGGCTATACTGCCATTCAGAGGGACTTTGACAGGCTGGAGAATTGAACAGAGGTGAATCTCATGAAGTTCAACAAGGGGAAGGGCCAAATCCTGTAGCTGTAGAGGAATAACTGCAAGCATCAGTGTACATTGGGAGACAACCAGCTGTCCTGGTTTCAGCTGGAATAGTGTTAATTTTCTTCCTAGTAGCTGGTACAGTGCTGTGTTTTGGATTTAGTGTGAGAATAATGTTGATAGCACACTGATGTTTTAAGTTGTTGCTCTGTAGTGTCTATACTAAGTCAAGCAATTTTCAGCTTCTCATGCCCTGCCAGCAAGAACGTTGGAGAGGCACAAAATGCTGGGAGGGGACACATCCAGGACAGCTGATCCAAACTGGCCAAAGGAATATTCCATACCATATGATGTCATGCCTGGTATATAAACTGGAGGGAGTTGTCTGGGAGGGGTGGATCACTGTTCAGGGGCTGGCTGAGCATTGGTCAGCAGGTGGTGAGCAATTCCATACTATATCACTTGTCTTTCTTGGGGTTTATTTCACTCTCTTTTTATTATCTTCCTTTTCATTAAAATTATTATTATTATTACTGCTATTATTGTATTTTATTTAATTTAAACTATGAAACTGTTATTACCTCAACATACAATTTTTACTTATTTTCAATTCTCCCCATCCTACGAAGGTGAAGAGTGGAGTACTAAGCACCTACATGGTGTTAAGTTGCCAACTGGTATTAAACCACTACAGCTGGAAAGAACTTCACAGATAGTGACCTGGAGGTTCTGGTGGAAAATATATTGAACCTGAGCCTTGCAGCAAATGCAGTCAACATTCTCCTGAGCTGCATTAGGTGAAGTGTCACCAGTGGGTTGAGGGAGGTGATATTTTATTTCTAACTAGCACTGGTGAGATACACCTGGAGTGCTGTGTCCACCACTGGGCTCCACAGCAAAAGAGACAAGGAGGACTAAGTCCAGCAAAGGAACTCAAAGATGATTGAGAGCTTGGAGCATCAAGGAAATACCAGGAGAGCTGGGATAGTTCAGTCTGAGGGAGGTAAGGCTCATGAGGATCTTATCAATGTGTATACTGGATGGAGTGAGTAAAGAAGACAAAGATGAAAAATCTATGTAAACTGAAAAAAAATCACACTTTTTACTATGTGTGAGTAAAACACTGGAACAAGTTTCCTAGAGAGATTGTGAAGTCTTTATCCCTGAAGATATTCAAAACCCAACTGCATGTGGCCTTGAGCAACCTGTTTTCACTGACTCTGCTTTGAGCACTGGGATTGGATTCAATGATCTCCAGAATTACCTTCCCTCTTCAGTTATTCTGTGATAATTTGAATTATAGTGAATACAGCTTAAAAACTAAACTCCTGGTGAACTTTATCAGATAAAGGAAGTTATCTTTTATTGTTTTGTTCCATGGCTTAAATTTGCAGTTTCAAGGGAAATTATTTAAGCCAATGCATATTAATCTAGGATCTACTCTTATGGATGTTCCTGCACATGAATGTGGTACTTCTGGGTGAGCGCCATTAGAGACTGATAGTTTCCAAGAATCAGAGTTAAAGCTACACAAATCAGACAGAAGTTTTGCTGATGTGATTCAGCCCTGTCCTTAAAGAAGATTTTCTCTGTGGAGGACGGAGTAGACTAGTTTCTAAACTCCTATTGTGCGGGTTGCATATGGACCCTTGTGGGAGGGCATAATACAGATTACTGAGTATCAGAAACTTTCTAACTTGATTTGGGCATACCTATCTGTAGCACTATAACTCTTTGACCTTCACACAAATAACTCACAGTCCTGGAAAATGGTTAAAACTGCTGCACTGTTGGTTTGATCCAGGTTTTTGTCGGTAGCTCACTCCATAGTAGCAGCCCTGCAATGAGTGTGATGGTTCAGTCTACAACCTCAGTGAGTGCTCCTAAACTTGGCTTATTGAATCTGAGACACAACAGTGTTCATTTGGAGCTGATGCATTTCAGACTAATTTTGTACTGTATGATGCTTTCACTGCTGTCTGGCCTCAGGGACAAGCCATTTTACTTTTTCCCAGAGTATTACTGTCCGCCTGTTATTAGATTTTACTTATGGCAGACATTCTGGTCATTCCTCTTATTGCTTTTTGAGTTGCACTGTGTTCACATATTCCCAGGTGACTGTTCAAATGCACTTGGTGTAAAATGCACTGCAACCCATCTAAGATTTTGCTGCAGGCTCCAAAGGATAACCTTAACTTGGATTTTATTAGGCTGTGTGGTTCTACACAAAAATAAAATTTTAAAAAATACTTCAACCTTGAGAAAAGGAATTACATCAAATTTTTATTATTATTTGAATCTGATGGAATAAAACCACGTTTGCATCTGGGCATTGACTGTGCTTACACAGGTAACTGCAACCATCTGAAATGTCCTGAGACATCTGTACAGGGCTCGTGATATGGAAGGTTTGCTGGAATGTGCAGTAAGTGGCCAGGCCGGGTCCCTTTACCAGACTAAGAGTTTGTAATTGTGAAAGAGCCATGAAGTGTCACTCCTTTCAATACAATGATTAATGCACCTATGGACTGTTAACATTTGGAATCTCTTTCCCAGTGTTCTCACTATTTCTCCGTCCTGAATCCTATCTTGCCTTGAGGCATGCTCTTGCAGGATCTATAACCCTAAAAACATATTCATTGCTCTAGGGAGAAAAATTGTACCTATTTAAGACTTATAATAGGGCTCTAATCATAAGGTTTTAGCTGTTTTCAAGAAGTGTTGTTCCCGAGATAAAACAGACATCTCCATAGACTACTCCTGCCATGCAAACCTTGTTTTGTAGGACAGCTGGAGAACAAATCTCAAGAGGTAATACTTGGCCATGTCCATTAAATCCATGTTGTTATATTATTGATAGAATACTTTCAGCCACAGTGTAGACTGATGAGTGATAATAACTGAGTGAATGAGTTATAACTCATTTCAGAATAGTAGCCTGACATCTGACCATAAAAGCTAACCAGTGCTCCTACTGGTTATATAAACATTTGTTTAGATATTCCTTGAGGGATCTTTCCTGTTAAAGTGTATATTCTAAGTTAATTGTAAGTTAAGAGGATCATAATTTAATCAAAGGAGAGTTGTACCTATGTTTGACAATCAATAATCATTCCACTATGGGTATGTTTGGTGAGTCAATAGTAATTTTTAACTGAATGTCTTTATCGAAAGAACCATTGGAATGGAAGAAGGGAAAATCCAAACTAATTAAGTCTTTCTAGTCTAAAAATAAAATCAGAGGAAATGCACCATTTTGTTAAAACAATCTATTTTCCTGTGTGACATTATTCTTGTCATGATTGACCATTCTCATAATGAAGTCAGTGAATATTCTATGACTGAAATGAGGAAGACAATGTATTAATAAAAGATGAACAATCTTCTGTGTAGCTAACAGCTTAGTATTTATTCCATATTCCAGGATTAATTGGGATACAGAAGTCTGGCAAACATCTCTGTAGAATGCCAAGGTTTTGAATTTTTTTTTAAAGCAAGACATAAAATATTCTTTTTATCTATCGTATTAATTTGTGTGTGTGTATACATATATATAGGAAGGCACACATACAGAGAGATGTATATTCAGCATTTCTCTGGATTATGATGTCATTTATATTATATCATATTCCATAAGATCAATACAATGGCATAGCCCAATTCTTTTAAGACATTCAAAGCTACCAGCTGTAATATTAATTGCTGTGATGTAAAAACCCTAACAAATTAGATGAAAATCCTTTAAGTACATACATTTCTAATAATCTGCATGTACTTCCTTGGACAAAAACTATTGCCTCATGGTTTAAATATCTCAAACAACACTGTAATTTTTAAAAAGTACATTGGTAGCAACCATGGTGCTAAGTCAGGTTTGACATCCTTTTCTGTGGTGTATTCCACACAAAGAAGAGAGATAAAATCCAGGATGAAGTTATGCTGTCCTTGATTCCTATCAGTATAAATGTATCTTCAACTTTGTCCGTCCTCTCCAAAAAAAAGATCTCTAATAATGAAAGAGAAACAGTGAGAAATTCCTGAAAATTATCATTGTAAAATGAGTTTCACTTTTATACTGAGGCCAACACAGTCTGTAATGCCTTAATTTGATGGAGTTTTCTTGAGTGTTATTATTTACAATGGAAATGTGCAGATTTTTTATCAATTCCTGCCAACCAAAATAGAACATTAATATCCTTTATTAATATTAGTGTAGGTATTAAAATAGAAATAGCAGAGCATCGGATGACAATATTATGGCAAATAGCATAGTGGATTGGCAGGGAATACCAAAATAAACCAGCATAGATATAATGTCAAATGGGATTTTGTTTATTATTTACATTGATTTAATAAATGCCGCAGACGGCCGTGCGAGACACGGAACACAGCACACCAATGTGATGCTCTGAATGTTCAAACTTTATTAACTAACAGCGAGGCTTTTATAATGCTTCTATTCTCGTACACACGCCCTGGTCAAAGCTAATTGGTAACATACACTATTCACGCGAGGGACACGCGGATCACTGTTCCCTCCAATTGGCCACGTCTTATCTATCTTACACAGCCAGGTCCGTCTCCCACATTCTGCTCTCACGGCACAGTTCCTCTGTTCTCACGGTGAGGCTCCTCTGTTCTGGATGTTTGCCCACAACAAATAAAGTGTAAATTGTATGTCTTTACTGAAGAAAAAGGCAACCAAAATATAAACACAGAAATATCAACTAAATTGGCAGCCTGTTTACATGTTCTTACTGTCTGGACTTTGTTGAAGGACCTGAAGCAGCAGAATAAAGGCTCAGAGACACCATCTGGTTCTCCCAGCTTGGCTAGTAACTCATGTCAGCTGAGCCTTGTTAACTACCTACCTGTGGGTGTCAAATGCAAACTAAGATGCTTTATAGTAACTGCCCTTTAACTGTTATTTCAACTGAGACAGTCTGCAATGCACCAACTCCAGGCTATGTGCTTCCCTGAACACCTCTGCCTGCAGCAAATCTTTGAGTCGCCATGACCTGGTTGTATGCCTGAAGGGGTCAGCTGACATCGTCAAACAAGTCTTGCAGTGATCGCTTAAGCCATGACCAGCCAAAATTATTTGCCTTCCCTCATGACATTGCTTACTATTCCTGCAGCAAAGCTGCAAATGAGCAGTACAGCCACACCTTCCTGTCCCAGTGCCTTCAGATGACAATGAAGCCAAATCAGTATAGACGTGGCAACAGTCCTCCAAAATGGTGGGATAAAACAGGGCTGAGGGCCTTATCCCATCTCAAGAGCATTCAGTCGACCATATCTATAAAAGACAATTCACCATAGAAGATCTAGCTACAACAAGACACTTCAGTCCATGCCTCTCTTTAGATCAGCAAATCAACCCTCTAAATGCAATGAAGCCTCCTACTTGCTCACTCCACTTCTAAACAGCTCACTGAGCACCTCACTTGTAGCCCTGCCACCATCCCCAGAGTGACCTTCATTAAGCCTATGAGGAGCTCATTGTACCAGGGTGTTGCTGGGGCCAAGAATTTAGCCAAGTTCAAAGAAGAATTGGAAACTTAAACAAGTAACACGATTATCCAGAGCTATTATAGCTAATGCTAACAAAAACTTTGGAAGAGAGGTAAAGCCTCATGCTTCTGGGTGTAGGCCAATCTCTAACTATACTTACTAATAGCCTGAGACCTCCAGTTACCTAATATCTGCTCACAGTGGTCTTCCATGCACTGCTCTCTGAGCACTGGCCATCATCAAAGAAGGATAAAAGATCAGGTATAATTTCAACCTCATCAAAACACCAATCTCGTAATTTCCTGAGCTGCTAAACACTCTCAGTCTGGTTGGTTTTTTTTTTGTTGTTTTTTTTTTTTAACCTCTAAAGTGGGAAATGTTTACCTTTACAGGGGAACTGTGAGTGCTTAGAAGTGCTTAGGTATTAGATCCTCTCCGAAAACAGCAGGGCTGTGAAGCTAAGATTCACAGACCGCACACTACCAGTAGGAATGATAATAAGCTTGGATCATGCGAACACAATAACTGATTGGAGTGAACTGACTTGGTTCTCAGATTTATGTCTGTAGCTAACCAGGCTAAGCCCTTTAAACTTTTCTCTCCAAACAGAAGGATAAAATGATAACTTGTTTTTGGAAAGTTAATTTAACTTAAAGCTTCTTATTAAAAATAGAAAGTTTCAAGGAAAATACGACATTTTTCTCCTCAAATTACTCATTTCCACTTGATGTGTGTGTGTATATACAAACTTTGAAGTTTGAATTTAAATACCGATTATAAAAGATTGCATAACATAAGTGTTCTGAATTCTTTGTCTACTAAAATCCAGCTTTTTGGAGAGATGACAAACCTCTAATGCAATTTCAGTGCACATTTGAATAAGAACACCATCAAATAATATTCCAATAAAATGTGTTTTCATCTTATCAAGATCATCAATAAATGTGAAAATCAGTCATGGATTAGTTTCATATGATATTAAAATTCTGGGGTTTTGCTATCAAAACTGCTAAAAGAATGAAACACCTCTAAGCAATTGGATAAGGGTCTCCAGCTAATCTGCCAACCTGAAACTCTTGCTATGTTCAGTACTTAAAATACATGATCACTCACATCAGTGGAATGATTTACTCTAATGTGTTGAATTGTTTGGAAGTTTGATACCACTTATTTTGGAAAACAGAGGACCATTGAGACTCCGGCTCTAATGTTGTTATGGTTTCATAACTTCCGATTATCAGAGTCATGGGATAAATCTGGGGTTTTTTTTGCATTTTAGAAGCCAGTTGTATGAAAAAAAACCAAAGCATAAGCTGTGTGCTGCATTCAGCAGATGCGAGCGTGGTCATAGGTAGACAATAATAAATACGTTAATGAAATTTATAAATATGTACTTTTATACTTAAATTCATACAGCCCTCGTCTTGAGGACACATGTAAAAATGCTTTATATGGCTGTAACTGCTACTTTTACTGATAAAACTACATTCACACTGACTTAAATTTATTAAAATCAAATCACATCCAAAGTTAAAGTACACTGGTACTTTAAAGTACAGAGTTAAAGTACGCTGGAGCTGAGAAAAGAGATTTCTGCTTTTTTCCAGTGTTCGACATTTAAAACATGTCTGGAAACAAGCACAGGATGATAAATTATCACCAAGAAGACAGTAATTAAAAAAAAAGTATGTGAAACTAGTGCACAGCAGAAAAAAACGGCCCTTCCAGATAGGAGCAAAACAGTGAACAGAACTGTTGCATGAATTTTCCTGCAGTCTTTAGTAGCCAGACTAATCCCAGACACACCTCGTGCTGACCTTTACACACATACACACAAAACTTTCTGGGAGACTTTCTTCCTCCAGTCCCTTTCTTATTTTATCTCCCAGCAGGGCTGCCTGCTGGACCTGGTGATCCTGCTTCTGTACAAAGCGAAAGAGCCTCCACCTACCTTCTCTCCTTCCCTCCCCAGTTCCTCACTCCCTCTCTCCCCCTCGGTCTGGCAGGATTCCTCCTCAGGCAGAGCATGCAATCAGTTTGCAGGGAGCAGCCACAGCCACAGGAAAGATGCAGAAGCACAATCAGAAGGAGCACCTCTACAAGCTGCTGGTGATTGGGGACCTGGGAGTGGGCAAAACCAGCATCATCAAACGTTATGTCCACCAGAACTTCTCCCCACACTACCGAGCCACCATCGGGGTGGACTTTGCTTTGAAGGTGCTGAGCTGGGATGCTGAGACGGTGGTACGGCTGCAGCTCTGGGATATTGCGGGTGAGTACAAGGGAGAACCCTTTGCCCCATAACCCATCTACAAACAATGCAAAATATAGACCCAAATTCATTTGTACAGATTCTTAAGTTTGAAACTACAAGTACTTACGCGATGAGGGAAAGGAGATTGAGGAGAAAAAACTTCAAGGGCAAATTGACATTTGCAAGTTTCCCTGAAGCCACCAGACCCCCAAACAAGGGATGTCAGAGTGAAACTTGCCCTGCCTGATTTTTCTCCCAAGCCCTTAGACACATGCGGGGACATGGACACCACTCTTGAAATGCCCCAATTCTTCCCCTACAGCTGCCACTGTTCAACTTCCCTCATTAGACTAGTAGATCTAGGGAGTGAGAGTAGCAAGAATTTCCTGTTACATCTATTTAATTTGGTGGAAGAGATAAATGATGGTTAAAATTATTTGTGCTGTTTAAAAAATAAGGAAAAGGTGTAACTGAATTACTTTATCAAAATACCTCTCTTCTTCCTTTCCTTCCTCTCTTTCCTACCTTCCTTCCTTCAGTCCAATGAAACGCAAACAACTTCTGATATGCTTTGAAAACAGAGATGTTTTTATTTGGCAATAATTCTGGTTGTTAAAAATGCATTTACTTGTGTTTACTTGTCTTTATTCCAATATCAAGCTAAAAAAGATAATTTACTATGTGCAGAAAGAAAAAGAATAAAGAATTCCAGCTATCCTTACATGCTTACATAACTGAAAAAAACACAGAATTTGACATTGTTATTGTCAATGCTTCAGAATTTTTATATTAGACTTCCAATTAAAGCCACAACATTTTTTGCCACCCCCCCTTACTATCAAGTAATCATTCTTTATTCAATCCACAAAATAAAATTTTATCTTGATGGCATATTTTGCATACTGTAAGTAATCATTTTTCATTTAGTGTATGTCAGAATGCAAGTGCAGCTATAATGCAATATGGTAAAGGAGGAAGTTTATAAAAAACAATTAAATTAAAAAGTTGCATTTGTTAAATAGAGAATAGAAGTGAAAATTATATCAGCTATTAGGCAACTGTGCCAGCCTATGACCTGAGCTGTGGGTTCAGTGATCTAGTCTGGAACAGCGCTAAGTAAAACTAGTGAAATGAGAAAATTCTTGACATTCTTATCGACCGAGGGAGCGCCTTTCTTCTATACTTAGCTGCCTTGTGTCTGAGCTCTGAATTTGGCACCAAGGTACTAAAACTTATGCAACAATGCTGCTTTATGCAAAACATGTAACCTCAGCTTTTTCACACATCTGTATAGCCTTGTGCTTTTCTGATATTAAATACATATATGCTCAATTTTCTTTATTAAAAGTTGGAATAATCGTGCAAGCATTTCTCTCATTGCTCAGCAGTGACGGATTGTAACCATAAATACAGACAAATCCAGCAAAACTTTACTGCATGAGAAAAAACATTTAAGAGTAAATTTTGAATGCATCAGGGACTTAAAGAATGCATTTTGCATGCCTTGTTTCAGAGATTTATTACACTACTAATCATGTGCTGGCAGATCATATGATGTAGCTTTCAGTCAGGCTGCAGAAGCTATTACACCAAGTTGTAGAACTGAATGACTAGCGTGCTTTCTGAGTTATCACACATGACAGAGAGAATTACAGCAGACTACTAAATTTCATATGAATTGCTCAATTCAGAGCATCTCTGTGAAGGTCAAAACAGTAGCCAGTAATAAAAAGAATTTCTGTCTCAGTTTTAATGACTTCTGTATAAAAAGCTTTAGCTGTTGATGGCTGTACGTAGAAAGTAAGTTCTGTTAGCAACACGCTGAATTCAGATCAGTGTGGTGCTGGCATAGAAGTTAACACAAATAAGGCCTCTGGCTGGTGAGAAAAGAAGTCGTTTAAAAGTGAAAGTGAAGTAAAGCGGATTGATTGGAAATATGGAGGGAATGGAAGTGTTTTATTCTGGCTGTGGCTGGTCATGCACCAACACTTGCAAAAAAGAAATATGCAAGGATAAGAGGGAGGAAAATAACATCTCTGGTCTCAGAACGTCCTCTCTTTTGGCAGAACCTCTGTTACTAGGCTGTATTTATCTTTGAGGGTGAAGCAATAAATTTTCAGTCTCTAACCAAGGTGAAGGATGTTGGCTTAGCATTTAGGACATCTTGAATTGAAGCAAATGCTGCAATTGTATCAATATATGAATATATAAGTATATACATGTGTGCATGTATGTATGTCAGGTAACATTTTAGCTCTTACACCCTCTCCTTCTCTTCCATTACACCACCAGTGAACTCACTGCTAAGCATAATACGAACTTTTCCTTGCACTTTGTTGTGTGAATCAGTGGATAGTAAACTGTTTAACAATCTAGAAATAATTTTCTCAAAAATGTTTTAAGTAAAACTAGTGCCAAGATTATCCACATTATTGGTAGGATTTACATACATGATGACTTCATGGGAGGGGTGACATATTCTAACTATGGTGTGACCGAGTAATGTACCCTGTTTACCCTTACAGACATAAGGAGAAAAAACAGATTTGGTTCATGTGGTGCTATATCATTTCATGGTTGAATGTAGTTTACATTTCTGCAACATATTTCTCTGCATTCTTTAATTTGGTAAGCAAAAATATAATAAGATTTAATAGCTAAATGCTGAAGCTGTATTTATTTAGATGAGAGATAAATGCTGAACTATAAGGATAACTCAGCATTAGAAAAATTAATTCAGGGATAAGGTAGGTTCTGCATCACATATTATTACATTAAGATTTGGAACTTCTTAATAGACGATATATTCCTGAAGCTATGAGTGTCAGACAGGAATAATTGGATGAAACTTTGTGGTTTATATTATTATGGTATCTGTAACAACAAACTAGTATTAAAATCTATGAATTTATGTCCAGTTCAGTGAAGTGCCTAAGCTTCAAGTGATCAAATTTTCACTAGTATGTGTAAGAGGAGATATACATGGCAAAATTCTCCTTGTCTTTAATTTTCTCACAACAATTTCATTTTACTTCATTAAACGTCCAAAATTCTCGGTTTTGGTGTCCGTATCCATGTGAAAATTGTGCGATCATCTCTGCTTTAAAACTTGCTGCTAAGCCTTTTTTTGTTGGTTCCTTACCTTTTCTGCTATCATTGTATGATTATCCTTTAAATTCATTAACAGATTGTTAGAAGGAAAACTTTAAAAAAACCTCTTAATCTTGTTTTCAACAAAGCTGCTGTGGTGGGAGTGGCCCTGCAGACAGACTGTATCTGCTTTTGAAGAAACCAACTATTGCAGACAGCAGATGCAGGTGTTTCTGCTATTGCTTCTCTGCAAGGCTGCTCTCAGCACTACCGTCTGTGTTTTGTGTTCACATATCCCTGAGATTTCTCTGAAGATCAGCTTTAGCTGCAGATTTACTGCAGGGAGCAGCTCTGTGAGTGCAGTGGAGGACAGAGAACAACACTTCAGAGCCTTCCTCCTCCCCTGCTACTTTTTCACAACCATGTCAGCATCACTGTTACCACTTCTGCTGCTTATGTGTGGGCTGGATTATTCATTGCTACCAGAAATATGTTAGTTTGCTTTTACAAGGCTGGTTCTTATCTCATAAAGGGGTTGGACCAAGGCTTTGGAGATATCCACACAAGTGGTAAAAAACTAGTTTCATTTCCTGTCCCTGCAACTTTCACCTTCAGAAACAGCAATTTTTGCACAGATACAGGCGAATGTCTCTGCAATTGTGAAATTTTTAAGACTGTTATGCTTCAGAAAAAGTAAACAGACTGCTCACTAATGCCAGGCACAGCATATCCTCAGCAGCTTAGGCTTTTAGTGGCTGCTAAGCATTGCAGTATATATGCATATAGTTATGGTGATTTCTAGGCTAATTTACCCCGAGATTATTGTTCTGCAAACATAAATCAGTCCCTGGCTTTATTTCAGTATAGATTTCTGGTGTGACTCATGGGCCCAATCCTGCTGACAGCATGCTGTTCGACATTCTGGGGTGATGAGCACCACCTCAAGGCTTACTTAAGTTTCAGTCCATAAAGATAACAACTTGAATTCAAGGGTGAAAATTCTGAGAGTTATTTTGAAGTGAAAGGTAAAAAATGTTTAAATCTTCTCTACTATTACCAGCTTTTCAACATTGGCCAAAGCCCTCTGCAAAGCATCGCGGTTCCCAGAAGCATTTGCATTTTGTGATGAGAGATGGTGGCAAGAAGTAAAATCCATTGTAAAACTGGGCATTAGGCATTTTAAATCAATTTTCATCTTGCACTATATTTCAGAGCAAGATAATGGAAATTACCTGAGTTTTAGCACTTTATCATTAGTTTTTATAGCTTTATCATAGAAGATGGTAGTAAGTGAAAATTGGAGATTTCTTTACAAGTTATGCTTGAAAATTTATGTGCAGTGCATTTTTATAAGCTATGAAAATTCAGCAGTTGATTGCTTTAAGCCCATGCAATGATACCTTTCCCTGCTGCAGAGATGCCACTGAGATTAGGATAAATATACAGGCAGGTGCTGTTCAAAGAGGGATTCCTTCTCTTTAGTGGAAATCTTGTTGCTTTGGTACCTTGGTCTCACTGAGTTCACTTAAAAGTGCGGTAGCATTCAACTGGGTTAACAATTAGATGTCTTCTACTGAACCATTTGAATACAAACTACTCACCTTGGGCTTGCCAAGAGGTTGACAGTAGATATTAAATATCTCCATAATGAAGCTTGTGTGACCACTCTTCTCTTAAATGCCTGTCCTTGCTGAGAAGATGCCTTCTACATATTTCTTCTCAGTCTCTCACTACAAAGGGACCTTATCTTAGATACACCTAATTATTCTTTTGGAATCTAAATTTGGTCTGATGAATCCCAACATAAAGCACAATCTTAGTAGACAAAGGCCATCAGAATTATAGAGTTCTATGCCAGATACCAGTGGCCTTCAAGGGATACAGAAAAGCACAGTGTGTCAGAGCAAACAAGCATTTCACAAGCTTTTGGTCCTTCCAAAGAAAAGCAAAACCCATCTTCTGCAGTCCCTCTTGTATTAAAGTGGATTCTAATGTTCAATATTGCCTGTGAGATACCACTGAATACCTAATGATTGATCTATTTTCTGGCCTAATTACTGCCTAAGCCATTGTGTTAATGAAAACCTAAGGGTTCTGACATCCTTAATACATCAAACAGTGCCTATTTTCATAAGCAGTTCTTCTAAATGATAAAGTTTTAGGAAACTTATCTATTAAGATAGGTATTTGTTCCTGTAAGGGAGAATCTTTGGAAAAAAAGAGTCCTTCCGGACTCTTAAACTCAATATTTAGCTCTTCAAGCACAATGTAAATGCTAGAGATCACTTCCCCCCCCACCCCCCGCCAAAGTAAATTAAATAAAAATAAAACTATTATGCAAATTACATAAAAGTCTGTGGTTTACAAACCACCTCTTTTTCCATTCAAAGTTGCATAATATCTATGCCAAGTATATTTGTGTATTAATTACAACTGATAGGGAAAAAGACCACTTCAAAAAGAGTTTAAAGACTTTATTCAGGCAGCTGCTCCATTCTTTTTTATTTTTTTGAAGTGATTGATAGTGGAAATTGGTGAGCTCTGTCCTCCTGCATCAAGCTGCTTTTACAAACATGGTGGCTTTTCTGTGCCGATAAAGACCTAGGTATCTTCAAAAGCAGCTGGAAGCAGGAGAAGGAATCAGTATCATATGATTTGTCAGAACTTTACGGGCCACTACTAGCCAGAAGATCACATCATAAGAGTTTTTTATTCCTCAAAGTTATTTGTCTAATAATTTTGATGGTTGTGATGAATGATTTTATGCTGCAAATTAATAATCTAGTTCATGTTCTATGAGATGTTCCAGCTATCTCAGAGATCTGAGTCCCAGTAAATATGTGCAAGGCCCAAGTTTAGCTGTTCTTACATCATCTACATATCATCTACAGTGCAAGCATGTCAAGAACTTCTCATGAGAAGTATCAAGTGTCACTGAAATACAATACACATCAAAAAAGAATTGTTTATGTCACTGCTTGTCTCACTGCTATACTTCTAATCAGACCTTGACTTTTGTTTCAAGGCGCTGTCTTGCAGATGAAAAAAATTGCTCCACAAGGAGATTATTGAATGGGACATGACTTAGCCATTCATCTGATTAGCCCACTGATAGGAATCATAAGGTATTTTAATACAGAATAGCCATAAGAAATTTTCAATATGACCTCATATTTCCTAGAAATTATATATTTCAGTCTTGCTTTGTCAATGGAATGCAGTTTTGTTTAAGGAAAAAAAAATCTAGCATGAATTTGGAGAAGACAGACAAGCATCTTTGGTTTCTGTATCATATGAATGACTTTCTTCTTGCTGCAACAGCTAGTGCTTAAAAAGTGGATGGTGTTGACCCCACAACTGTGTTCAGTACTATTTCCATTACATGAAACTACATAGTCTAGAAGCCCAGTAATTGGCACTTCTCAGTGAAAACATAATTTCCATCACATAAAACTTTCACAGGTAACCTTCCTAGGGACAGAGACAGACTGTCAATATTCTTGTCTTCCTAACCTACACAAAATTATGCACATTTTGAAAGTAAGTCTAGAAACAGGTTTCAATGGAATATTTTCTATTTTCATAGCACCTTTTCTCAACTATTGAAGCATATGCTTAAATACAAGAGCTGTCTAGTTTAGAGACTGCTGTTGCCATGAGATGTTTCAGGGATTTATAATTCTCTTTCGATCACAGCTCACCAATAGACATCAATGGAAATTCTATTTTTTGGCTTCAAGAAAAATCCTGTGTAATTTATTTCCATTCTTGGAAATATTTTTTAAAGCTCCCATGAAAGCCTCATATATACTGACAAGCCCACAACTGATCAATATACCACATCTTAACATTGAGTCTGTTAATTTTTACACTGTTAATCATATAAAATGATGGCTGTTTACAAATGTCCATGTTTCAATGTTAGCTCTCAGAAATGCTGTAAATAGCTTCCCAGAAAACACTTTGAATTCAGCAAATAAAACCATAAAGCTTCCTAACACATCTAGCATGAAATGTCTCCTCCCAGATATTTTCACTGGAGCAGTACAACTCTTCATATTGCTACTACTGTGCTATTTCTTAGAACACATTCCACATTTGTAAGGCTTTAAATTCACCTTCCTTACCTTTGTGTTTTAGCTTTCTAGTAAAAATAAGTTCATAATGGCTATAATGTCTAGTATGGCTCCAGATCTTATGTTACTGTTGATTATTATCATTTGTGTGGGAATATGCTGGATGTTCTTAATGCAAGAGCAGATCAATTGTGATAGATGTTTCCCGCAAAGTACCATAGTATCAAGGAGTTTCCAATCTTGTGACTCCTGTTTTAAGTCCTATAATGTACACGAACACCTTCGGCACTATCCACAGACTTAGAAATCTGGCACCTTAATAAGATTCTACACTAAGGTTCAAGCTTGTCGTAAAGTTCTTAAATCTTGAATGTTTAGTTTAAAGTTCGCATTTTTGTGTGTGTGTGCTATATTCTCTTGCATTGTCATAGAAATGAGTCTAGCATGATATTCAACATTACTTAGACAGAGTAACTTTCCAGAGACTTATGAAATGAAATCTCACCTTCAGTAGTATTCTCATAGAAAATGTGCTGTGTGAAATATTGACCTAGATTGTAAGCAGTGATGTTTACAAGATGGTGTTTTTCTTCCCCTCCTATTTTCTTCATCACAGGTCAGGAAAGATTTGGAAACATGACCAGGGTATATTACAGAGAGGCCATGGGGGCATTTATTGTCTTTGATGTTACAAGGCCTGCAACGTTTGAAGCAGTGACAAAATGGAAAGAGGATTTGGACTCTAAGTTGGTTCTTCCAAATGGCAAACCTGTGCCAACAGTCCTCTTAGCAAACAAATGTGACCAGGGAATAGATGTTCTTATGAATAATGGCATCAAGATGGATCAGTTCTGCAAAGAGAATGGGTTCGTGGGCTGGTTTGAAACATCAGCCAAGGTAATGTTTCCATTTCTTTTAAAACGTTTCTCCAAGTACAGAGAAATTGGTTCCTGAAATAGTTCACTCTGTTGAAATATGTACCTTGCAAAGGTGAATTTGTAAATGAATACATTTTTATTTCTTTTAGGACTTTTATTGCAAAGCAAATTATATATAACATTCTGACGAGCAACTGCTCTAATATAATAGACCAATAGTAGAGTATTTAACTGGTCAACAGTCTACTGCATAATAGCCTGGGGTGGAAGATGACCTTTAGCAAAGCACAAAAGTTAAATCTTCTGAATGATACGAAGATGTTTTTCATAATTCTCAATGGTGTATATTATCTCTAAATATTTATATAATAGCTTTGCCTGAGAAATACTGGTTTGAGACAAGAGCTTCATTGTGTTACATTCCAGAAAAAAGTCAGTCTGTCATAGCATTTGTGCAACAGTTAATGTTATAGGCTCTCAAAAGTCTTTTCAAAAAAATCACAGATCTGTGGAGGAAGGAAAGATCAGTGGTCACAGTGCTGAATGAGCTGATCTGTAATTCTATTCCTTGCTTTGATGCAGATTTCCTCTATGCCTATGAAAAATTGAGATAAAAATCAGAAAGGGCACTGGGACTTTCAGAGTATAAAGGCCCAAGGTACAGAGGTCTCGTATATCAATTTCAGATTTCTCAGATAATCTCTGTGCATGCAAGACCTGAAGAGCTGTCATGTGAAATATTGATTTGAACACAAAAATTGAATGGATATTTTATTTATTTTATTCTCTGATTATGAAAGCTGGTGTCATCATTAACAGCCCTGGGGAGGGTTTGGATATTTTAAATGTAAACAATTTGGCTCTGGTTTGACCTGGATTATTAGCAGACTGAAAGCCAAAATGCTGCATTCAATTGTTGGGGTTTTTTTAAGCACATTATAAAAGCTACTTAAGAACCTTCGTAGTATTTATTTATTTTTATTTATATATTTATTTTA
This sequence comes from Baryphthengus martii, assembly GCA_013396935.1. NCBI lineage: Eukaryota > Metazoa > Chordata > Aves > Coraciiformes > Momotidae > Baryphthengus > Baryphthengus martii. The sequence continues at coordinate 24,087 of VWZK01007891.1, read as the reverse complement.
CTTTTCTATTCTTGATTTCTTCTTTGAGCATTAATACCTAAAGGAAGTCTCGCTTGTATTCAGCAGAAATAACAGCAGGTGACTAGCAGCATGTCCTAGACTGCCTCAAGCATTGCATGAACTCTGGGCTGAGATTGTGGCCTTTTAATACTTAAAGGAGTCTTATAAAAAAGATGGTGATGAACTTTTTAGTAGATTTTTTTTTTCTTGTGACAGGACAAGGGGTAATAATTTTAAACTAAAAGAGGGTAGATTCAGACTAGATATAAAAAAGACACCTTTTAAAATGAGGGTGATGAAGTACTGGAACAGGTTGCCCAGAGGGGTGGTAGAAGCCCCATCCCTGGAAACATTCCAGGTCAGATTGGACAGAGCTCTAAGCAACCTGGTCTAATTGAATATGTCTCTGCTTATTGCATGGGGTTGGTCCAAATAACCCTTGAAGTTCCCTTCTAATACAAAGCGTTCTATGAGTTTATGATTCCACGATTGTATGATTCTGTGATTCTATGATTTTTCTTTGTGCTTAGTGTCTTTACATTCCTACTGAATGTGTCTCAAAACTAGTCACTGTTTCTTCAAATTGTTGTTTTTTTAGGGAAATATTTTGTTTTAAGTCAGTGTGCAAATTAACTTGCTCTACAAACAAGATACTTCCCACTCCTCCATGTGCAGGACCTGGTTTGAATACAGGTTTGTGGTTCTCTGCTGATTTATGATGGATGAGGACACCAGAATCCAGTGTTCCTCTCGAGGATAACCTAAAATTTACTATGGACAGTGTCTAGTTCTGGTTTAAGAAAGAGGCCAAGATCTTTTACATTTGCAGATGACACCAAGCTTAGTGATGCTGTCGATACACCAGAGGATGTCATCCAGAGGGACCTGGACGGGCTGGAGAGGTGGGCCCGGGTGAACCTCATGAGGTTCAACAAGAGCAAGTGCAGGGTCCTGCACCTGGGCAGGAACAATCCCCACTATCAATACAGGCTGGGGGATGAGGCAATAGAGNTGGAACAGGTTGCCCAAGGAGGTGGTTGGGGCCCCATCCCTGGAGACATTCAAGGTGAGGCTTGACGTGGCTCCGAGTAACCTGCTCTAGTAGGAGATGTCCCTGCTCTCTGCAGGGGGGTTGGACTAGATGACCTCTGAAGGTCCCTTCCAACCCAGACAGTTCTATGATTCTATAATTAGCTTCTTCATGATAATTATGGCAGAAAGCAAAGTATTCCAGAAAAAAAAAAAAAAAAAAAAGAAAGAATTTTAAATGGCAGCTGTCAGTAGAAGGTGTGGAGAGTAAGGGGATTATTACAGGACAAACTATCATTATTTGTATAATGATTACATATTCTAGCCCTTTTAAATACTGTCTTAGGTTTCTAACTGTCTTTCAGGCCAAAAATAACATGAAATAACTGGTTATGAGTATTTGGGATCCAGTTTACCACTGATGTGTAACACTGTATATGGCTGGTTTCTTCAGAATTACTTTTTCTTCATTTCTGACATGTATGTGAGTCTACATTTCCTGAGGACAAGAACTAATTCACCAAAACTGAGGGCAAAACCATCAAAAAATCATGCGAAGAGAAATGAATAACATATTGTTTTAAAATGCCTACATCTAAAAATCTTTGAAGAGGAATGAGAGGGAACAGGTCGGACCATTGTTAAAAGGATACAAGGCCATAGTTTGATTATTTTAGGTTTGAATTAACAAAGTCATGCAGCTGGTCATTGCTCTTTGGTCTACGAGAAGGAATCTGTACCATGAATTCCATACATAAGTCCCAAGAAAGCATCTGTCTACCCATTAAAAAGAATAACGATATTTATTGTGCCAAGAACCATTACAGATCATGGCAGAGAACAAACAATTCAAAGATCACAAACAGTTCTAAAGGTTATAGAGAGGTTTTACCACGATGATGGAGCCAGTCTTGGGTAGAATTATGGGAGTGTAAAGGACACGTAAAGTTTAAAAATGTCACAACAGAGGAAAAGTTTTTCAAGGCTTTCTAAGCCACATAGTATTAAGATTTTGGATTATCTTAAACAAAGGAAAAACCTGGATTCTTTTTACTTTATTCAGCTCAGAAACCCAAGTAGTCCTCAGGTTATCAATACAATCATGTAGGAATAGGAAGAAATCCAACTATGACAAGACTTGTCTTCAAAAGCCACTGTGAAGGGAGCAGTGAGAATTCAGAACACAACTCTGTTATCACAGTATTATTTGCTGCTATAGACCGAAGACTAGGATCTGTTATTCTGCAATTTCCACACCTGATTTCCACCCAAAATTAGTGGCTTCTGACCTTAAAATGATAAGAAGAAGAGAAATTCCACTAAAGATGGTAGAATCACTTTTAGCCTAAATTAGATGAGAATCATTTTCCCACTAAATTCAGTCTAAATTCTGAACCAAAACCTACACATTTTTTTTCTAAGCAAAATTATTATTGCTCCCATTTTGAAATACTGGATGTTACATGTGCCTGGTATTCTTTCAGCCTAGAGCATGTCAAATAATTGAACTTGGGTCTGGGGAAAACAGAAACCTAGCTTTGTTTGCTATAAAGAATAGAAACTCTTTTCTGAAGCAAAATAACATTGACGGAGAAGTCATCATACTGCAGCTAGCAGTTTTAGCAGTTCAAATAAGTAATAACTCTTTTTTTGTGATATCCTGGTATAATTTAATCTCCAGAGGTTTTCTGAAGATGTGCTTGGAAATGTTATTGCCTTTAGAGCAAACTGAGTGTGATTTATGCATTTTGGAAAAACAAAGGTGATTACTTATAAAAATACATCTTTCGGTTCTGGCAGCCTTGCAGAAGGTAGCATGCTATGCATGTACCTACCATATTTCAAACTGTCAATGGTTTGAAATTTTGGTCTGTAGTGCTGGTAAGTTAACACCAGAAAACATCACTGTATTATTACCTGGTGCTGTTTTTCTTAACAACTTCAGTACAAGACATTTGAGCCATCTAATGAATTCTCATGTAGTAGTTTTGATTCCTACATTAATCTAAAGGAAATACTCAGCCTGTTCCACTCTTCTGTTCCCTACAAAGACAGAATTTGTTTTAATAGTTTTCCATGTAAGAAGGGACTTGCTGGTCAACAGCACAATGCAGTAGAGTCACAAGTTATACATATTACCATATATCCAGTGGAGATCCTGATCTCTTAGATATATATGTAATTAGCTTGCTCACGTCGATTGTAATCTGAAAGTCACATCCCCAGATAGTTGCAAAATAACCCTTAATAGTAAGTTCTTTAATAAATTTCATGACAATTATTGTGAAGGACGTAATTGTTAAAGGAAGGAAATTTCTCCTTCCTGTCACACATTTAATTATTCAGCATGTGGCCAGAGTAGCTGAGAGCTCCGCTCACATTCCCAAGCCTTTGAACTGTTTTCACTGCTCCTAGTTCAAAGAGGCAAGCTTTTTGACTTGGATTAGAAAAGCGGAGATTTCAAGCTTATTATCACTTTATAATGAGAGCAGAACTTGTGCATCAAAACAGACAGGTCAGGCAAAACTAAATGTGTTTTAAAATATGCACTTCATAAAAACAAATGGAAATACCTTAGAACCGACCATAGCTGTGTTGTGATTATGTTCGAGTTCCTCTTTTCCCTACTGTAATTCTGTTGTCAGAATTAGGTGAAAAGACATTCACTTTTTGTCCAGATTTCTCAGAATGGCCAGTAGCTGTGCTTTTCAGATCCCTACCAAACTAGGTTAAGCACACAGCTCCTTGCCTGCTAAGCATCATGACCTGGAGACTGAATAAGCACTGAGCCTCTGGGCTATTTTGACATGCTCCATTTTGGATCAGGTAAAAGTTACAGAATCTTTCCTCCTCAGAAGTGTAGATAATAATGTATTTTTTCTCCAGCTTTTGTCTGACAGGCAGTCCACAGTATGTCATAACGCCAAAATGCTGGACTGGGAATCAAAACTCCTCCGTTTTGCCACTGATCTACTGGGTAGCCTTCAGAAAGTCACTCTTTCCTCTAATCCACCTTCTTCTTCCACAAAGCAAGGACAGTAATTCTGCTGATCTTAACAGTGAGCTCTGCGAGCAAACCAAGCTCTACTAGACCTTGTTTAAATGAGAAATTCTTTAGTTCTTCTGACTGGACAATTAATATGAAAGTTGAAAAGAAACAAGCTATACGGTAGAACTGCAAAAGAGCAGAACTTCTGGTTTCAAGTTCCATAAAGATAAATGAGGTTTGGACATGTATTTGAATTAGATTGACATGCTACAGCTAATCTACTGATCTAGTAACTGAAACCAAAGCAATCCATTTGAGACCACCAGACACAGTTAGGGATGTATGGCTCCCTAAATTTTTTATTTAACTAAAAAAAAAAAAAAGTCTAACCAATCTCACTGCACAGAACCTTAGAAATATTTAAGCTTCTGCCATAAACCAAGAAATTAAGCTGATATCTAAGGCAGAAGCTTTCAGTTCAGCTGTACAGTCACTCTGTGCAGAATCCTCTGCAGAGTTGGTTTCCTATAACTAAAACAAGAGGAGTTGATTCAGATTATCCTACAGGTATTAGAGCTGTCCTATAGCTCTCTGGATCACTTTTATGAAATACATTATTTAGTGCTGACCAAAAGCTGGAAATTCACAGAATCACAAAATTATTAAGGTCATAAGGTCATTTAGTCAAAGAATCTTGTTGCAGAATCCAATCAGCTATAAGAATCAAATCATGGAATTTATCTTGTTCTTGGGGTTGCAATCACAGCAGTTAACATCCATGAATTTCATGTTCGTGCATCCAAATGGCTTTTAACTTGGACGCAATACAGCACAACATCTTAATGAGGCTCTGCTGGCAGTAGTTTCCAAGGGAGGTCTGCTAAGGGAGTCTGGGGAATAATTTCCTCAGATTGCTTATTCCAGGAGAGTTCAGGTTAAAACATTTTGGAAGTGATTTCCCTGCTCCTGGATTTTAGTACATTATAGAAATAAAATGTGGAAGCTGCATGATTCTCACTAAGTTCCCATCTAATACCTGAATATTTCAGAAACTGTAAATGTTTCCTTAAGGGAAGTCGATTTCCTTCAACTCCAGTAGTAGAGTCTAAGGTGAAGTCTCTAAGCAGTGCTGGCTAACACTTCCCCAAGTGCCCACCTTAGGTAGCTATGCCTACATACACGCTATTCTTCACCCTGACTTTCAGAAGCATAAGATTCAGCCAGAGAAAGAAACTACCCAGGCGTAGAATGGGAGCAGTTCTATACCAGAAAACAATCAGGCAGACAAACCTAAGATATCTGCATGGAAAAAAAAAAGTAAAATTTCATCTGGAAGTGAGACAAGCCCATAAAAATATCAAAGGCCTTTTTTTCTTCTGTAAAGAGCTAAGAGCCAATCTAGTTGGAGGGGATTTATTTCATATATTAAAATGGAATCCTTTGAAGTGTTAATGTTCTGCATCTCCACTAGAGATGACTGATAAGAGAGAAGGCAATCCAGAAAGCAACAAGGCTTGTGTACTGCTTTCAGACACATTTAATAAAGTATTTATTTTCCCTTCAACTGATTGTTGTATTACAAGACCACAGCATTATTTCCAATAGCAATAGACTCAAATGTTTTAAATCATGCAGTTCTCCTTCCCTGCCCCAAGTTGCTATCCTTTCCATAAAACTGCCTTTTGAAAAGATACAAATGAAGGATATTGATCTGCAAATCAAACTGTAATTTCATTTGGGTCTTCCAGTGTTCCTTTCTGGCTTTCAGAGATTGCTCAGAGTTATTTTCTTTGCCTTGTTTTTTTTGGTCATAGAATAAGGAGTAGCATGTGCTAATTTTAACTTTTGCATTTCTTCTTGATGGAGTCAAGTGAAAGACTGACTCAAGTAGTCAGATATCATCACAAGAGCTGGGTTCAGGTCCTTGCTCTGGCAGACACCAGCAGGTAGATGCAGGTTAAGTCACTTAGGGCTGGGTTCACAATCTAGTTCTTGCGCCACTTACTGCGATGGTGTCTTTCAGGTGCTGGGGCTTACTGAGGCACAAAAGTCACACAAATATATTAGACACCTCAGGGGACAGGGCAAGGGGAGATGTCCAGGAAAGGATTTCATAAAAGCCAGCCTGCTAAATCCAAATGTCAATGTGAGAAATCAAACAAAAGCAGGAAGAGAGGACTGGCAGCAGCAAAAGCACCATAGTATGGGTCTTGCAAAACCTCTCCCACAAGTCTTGGGAAAGAAAGGAGTTGAAATTCTACTCTATCATGAGGAGGCTTCAAATTATGCCATGTTCCATGTTCCAACTAGTCACCATGTGCTGGAATAGGTTTCATGCAGTTTCCTCTGTTTGGAGCTCTGCTTTTTCTCAGTTTAATAAATGGTCATATCACAGAAAGGTGCTGTGCAGATAAACACATCAAAGATGCAGTGCCGAGTAGTAGAAGCCTTAAAAGTAGTGTAGGTAGACAGACCTTCCCCTGTGTCTAGAGAAATGTGAAGGTAAAAATTACTTCAGAGGAGGCTGGAAAACAAGATGCCGCACTACCTGTGTATCTAATACCATGACAAGAGCTAGATAACCCCCAAACATCTTGTTGTCCAGAAGTGACTCCACAAAGGCAGCAGAGTAGGCTAAAGAATTTGCTCAGAACATGAAAGGAACTTAGTAAGAACAAAAGAAGGGAAGAGAGTGGGTAGGAGGGGCAAGAAGGGAATGGAAGGGAAGGGAAGGGAATGGAAGGGAAGGGAAGGGAAGGGAAAAGGTGAAGCGAGGCAAGAAAAGGCCAGGCAAGAAGAGATGAGGCAAGAAGAAGCAAGGTAAGAATAGACAGGGAAAGACAGGGCAAGATAATGTGAAAGAAAAAACGCCTGAACTGCGTCAATCATCACAATTCCTGTGGTGTTTTCTGTAGAACAAAAGCCATAAAGGAGATTACAGTTAAGGCATTTCAACATGGAGACACATTGAAAGACATCATTTCTTTCTGTTGTCTCACCTATATTTTCCGTCTTTTTTGAAATATAATTAATTTTATTTTTAGGTATAACTGAGGCTGTTCCCATGTTTCAGTACAATTAGTAGGGTTTCTGTGATTATTCCTTTCTGTGCAACCTTATGCTCTGATTGTTGCTTTCTTTGTATTTGTTGGGTGGATTTTCACCTGCTCATTTTTCTATATCTTTTCTCAGATTGCCTTTCAACACTTCCTGCTCTCTAAAATTACTAGGTCTCTGGGTGTCTATGTTTGGATAGCAGATCACCTACTGTCTGCAGCTTCTCTGCTGCCTAACAGAATATTGATTTTTCTTTTGCAAAACACACTGTGGCAAGAGAGGCACTGAAATCAATATTTCATTAGACAGGCTAGAATACAGCTATGCCTGATCCAGAAACCTAGGATATGGAGTAGACACCATGGGATTAGGGTTGTAAGAAAATGCAATAGTAGCATCAGGAAAGAAGCGGCCAAGGCCTAGAGCTGGGACAGCAGGAGTTGCTTTCTTGACACGAACGCAGGCTCCTTGCAGTAAGTGACTTAATGTGTCACTTTTCATCTCTACCATGCACCAGTTGCCATCTGGATTGTGGGAGAAGGCTGGAGCTAGACACAAGCTCCAAAGCAGCTGTGCTGTCTGCTGGAGTCACCCTTCCTCTCTTGCTCCACTTGTACCCTGGAAGAAATTTTCATCCACACAGCTTAGACAGTTCATATGAATGTTCAGGATGAGAAAATACCTCTCCGATCCAATACACGCTATACACAGGACTTTTTATTCCTTTCCTCTCATGCAGAACAAGAGGCAGAATTTTAATTGCATAGGTACCAACGCTTGAAAGAATGAATCATGTCAAATCAGCTCATTTTGCTTGAAGAAATAAGAGCTCAGTCACATCATCTTCAGCAGGCACATCTAAAGGGTTGATGCCCTTGCAGAGAGAAAGGGGGACATGGATTAGAAGAGAAGTCTTTTCATCCAGAATGGCCAGAGCTAGGGATGATCTCTATCTGTATTTCACAGAATCATAGAATCATAGAAACATAGAATAATTAAGATTGGAAAAGACCTCTATGATCTTCAAGTCCAACCTATTACTCAATGGCTCCATGATCACTAGACCATGCCATGAAGTGCCGTATCCAATCACCCTTTGAACACCTCCAGGGATGGTGACTCCACTACTTCCCTGGGCAGGCTGTTCCAATGTCTAATCACTCTTTCAGTAAAGAAATCCCTCCTAATGTCCGATCTAAAACTTCTATGGCACAGTTTGAAGCCATCACCTCTTGTCCTATCATTAGTTACTAGGGAGAAAAGGCCAACACCCGTCTCACTACAACCTCCCTTCAGAGAGCTGTAGAGAGCAATAAGGTCTCCTCTCAGGCTCTTCTTCAGACTAAACAGTCCCAGCTCTCTCCTCTCTCCTCATAAGACATGTTTTCCAAACCCTTCACCAGCTTCACCACCCTTCTCTGTACCCACTCCAGCACCTCAATGTCCTTCTAATACTGCAGTGCCCAAAACTGGACACAGTACTCGAGGTGCAGCCTCACCAGTGCTGAGTACAAGGGCACAATCACTTCCTTACTCCTGTTGGCCCTCCATTTCTGATACAGGCCAGGATGTCGTTGGCTCTCTTGGCCACCTGGGCACACTGCTGGCTCATTTTCAGCTGATTGTCAACTGACACCCCCAGGTCCTTCTCTGCCAGGCAGCTCTCCAGCCACACATCCCCAAGCCTGTATCTTTGCATGGAGTTGTTACGACCTAAGTGCAGGACCTGGCACTTGGCCTTATTAAACCTCATACAATTGGTCTTAGCCCACTGATCTAACCTATCTAGATCTCTCTGAAGAGCCTTGCTGCCCTCAAGCAGATCAACACTCCCACCAATTTTGTGTCATCTGTAAACTTACTGAAAGTGCACTCAATCCCCTCATCTAAATCATTGATAAAGATGTTAAACAGGACCGGCCCCAGTACTGAGCCCTGGGGAACACCACTAGTGACCAGACGCCAACTAGATTTAACTCCATTTATCATGACTCTCTGAGCTTGGCCATCTAGCCAGTTTTTAACCCAGCAAAGAGTAAATTTGTCTAGGCCATGAGCTGTCAGCTTCTCTAGCAGGATGCTGTGGGACTGTCAAATGCTTTACTAAAGTCCAGGTATACAACATCCACAGCCTTTCCCTCATCCACTAGGTGGGTCATCTGGTCATAGAAGGAGATCAGGCTGGTCAAGCAGGACCTGCCCTTCGTGAACCCATGTTAACTTGGCCTGATCCCCTGTTTGAACTCAACTTGCCGTGTGATCACACCCAAGATGAGCCACTCCATAATCTTCCCTGGCACTGAGGGAAGGCCTGTAGTTCTCTGGATCCTCCTTACGGCCATTCTTGAAGACGGGTGTTACATTGGCAAGTTTCCAGTCCTCCAGGACCTCTCCTGTTAACCAGGACTGCTGATAAATGATGGAGAGTGGCTTGGTAAACTCCCCTGCCAGCTCTCTCAGTACTCTAGGGTGAATATCATCTGGTCCTGCAGACTTGTGGGCGTCCAGGCAGCATAGCATATCATATCATTAACTACTTCCTCCTGGATTATGAGGGGATTATTCTTCTCTCCATTCTTTAATTTAATTCCACTCCACAGATACTCAGTAGATCTCAGCAGACACCTGCCAGTGAAACAGCAAACTCAATCTAAAATGCAATGAACAACATAATAAGGAATATGGGTCAAAATTTGTAAATAATTTCATTAAAAAGGAGAAAGAGTAATGCAGAAAAAGAGAAGATTTTAATTTTCATATTCCAAAAATGAAATATATTGACTTTTTATGACTGCATGTTCAAATTTGACTTTCTTTGCCCCCTAAAAGCTTTAGAGACTTAAAAAGCAATTTAATAATCCAGTTTCACTTTGATTTGAGTTCTAACTGAAGTAAAATAGAGTTTTTTTTTTCTTTCTGAATTTTTAGTATGGAGTCTGGCACATGGACATCCATCCACCACCAATGGGGATGAGACATTTCTGTCCATACCCATTTTATGTTTTGTGGACTTGTGTTCCTTCCCCCTTTCCCACACTTACAAAGTGCTGGTCTTAAGCCTCTGACGAAGAGGGTTTCTGTAAATATATCTGAATATTAATCTTAATTTTGGCCCAATCTCAGTCCCTAAAATATTATTGAAAAAATGCATGCTGCCATCCCAAGAGAGAGGCAGCATATGGGTAAATTAAATCCTTACCAGTCCATTAATAAACACAACGCAAAAGATTTTTACATGTGAATTTTTGTGCATTTAACAATCCTATTTTGTCTTCAGCTTTCTAAGCAGTACTGAGACATTTTTCATTGTCTATTTCTTCTAATAGAATTTCACAGTGCTCTTTAACAGACTTTTGGTGCATGCTTGAGGAATTTACTTGTCTGGTCTGAGAGCGCCATGTGATGCAGTAACATTTTAACATCTCCCTATAGAGCTGATTCTACTTTCAAGGGGGTAGTATGTGATGACTTGTCTGAAGATTTGGGGGTTTTTACGACCAACTGATATTCTTTACAAGTCAAAGAGCAAATATTCATGTTCACTTGGGTAGTTGAAGAAACCTGTGAAATCTTGGCACTCGTTAACATTTTAAGTTAGATCCCCAGATTTCAGCTCTCCTCTCTGGTACAAAAATGATGGTCAATGGAGTTTGTGGAGCTTTGCCATTGATATCAAGGGGATTAGAAGTCAGTCTCACAGAATTCGTTGTTTCAGCTTTTCATCTTCATTTAATTAATTGTACCATCTCTGCTGAAACATGCACGCGTTTATTTTGGTTTCTTTTTTTTATTGTTGAACTTCATCCTTAAACATCTCATGATGTCTTAAACATACACATGCAAAACAAATTTACATGTTGAATTTTACATTTTGTTTTATTAATGATGTTGAATTGACACTGAGCATTTGCTGAAGATAGACTTCATAGCATTGTCTGGGAGTTTATGGTGTCAGCACGACAGGCTTCAAATGCAGCCAGGAAACCTGGGTAATCTTAGGTTGCAGATAAAAACTTTATAGAGCGAGATGACTATCTACATATAAGTAAATATATACATTTATATTTGTGTGCATTTCTATACGTATATATGTGGGTGTGTGATACAATTTCCCAGAAGTTTGAAGCTACAGTGTGGTTTCTGCCTTCTGTCATAGAAAATAAGTAATCAATGCCAACAGTTAAATTAGAAGAGTGGCTTTTATATCAGAAAGCCTGACTTTTCGTTTCAAGCATATCGGTGGTTGTCATTAAAAAAACCTCAGTTTTACTGTTGATTTTATATACTGTGGTGATCTGTGTCTCACTGATCAGACTGTTTCGGTTTTGCTTATTTTACAAACAGACTAAGGGTTGCTGCAAGTTAAACCTGCTTTTGAAGCTAGGCACATGTAGAAGAAGATGTGCTTTGCCTTTCATTTTATACCCCTAGAGTGAGGATTTTTGTCTTACAAATGAAACCGATGGTGATTTAGCTCTTCTGAAGTAGTAAATTGGAGATAAATCAGCCTCTACAAAAATTGTGAGGAGTCTGAATGATATAGATCTTTTACTATTTTGTGAATAACTTGAGATTGTGTCATTTATTTAATGAATCTAGTTTATCATAGGTTTCACTGTGAGCATTGTATACAGAAATATTTTTAAATAGTGGAAAAGGTTTTAAAAAATAAGTGCTGTTGATGGCTGTAATTGCTGATAGATAATTAATAATTTGAAAAACAGAGTAACCATTATTCCAGCAGTGAAATATGGACTCTGGAGAGTTTCTCCAGGCATCTGTCTTTAACATGCCTCTGACAATTGTTTGTTTAGTTTATTGAAGCAATGAAATCACCAAGAGTTTGGGGTAATTTAAAGTGAGCTCTGTGTATAGTTTAAAGAAGATATGAATCATCATATGCATAAAGCCTAACTAAAAAAGCTACAGCAAGCATTATTTTTAAAAGTCAATTTTTGAATGCTATTTATTAAGGAAAGTAAACTTTTGATGTTGCCTAGAGAAAAGTTTAATTATGCACAGGAAATATGCAGCATGGTGTAATTAATAGTGACTAATCAACCTCTCTTTCTCTTTCACTTGCAGGAAAATATAAACATCAATGAAGCTTCCAGATGCTTGGTGAAACACATAATTGCTAGTGAGAGTGATCCAGTTCAGTCTATTGAACCAGATATTATAAAACCACACTTGAATTCCTCCAAGATTGTCAGTTGTTCAGCTTGTTTTAAATCCTAAGAGACTTCCAGACTATTGCAAGAGCTGAACAACTGTGATTCACAATTTATACTTTATCCAACGTACCCAGCCTGCCCAGATTGTCCATAAGCAGATTGCCATTTTCTTAAAAATATACTTTTTTTTTTCCATAATTTTTTGTCAGCTAAAATTTATTATGAACTGTTCATTGATAGCAACTGTTCAAAACTATCTTTGGTTACTGATCAAATAAAACTCATGGTGATGGCTGTTTCCCAGTTGGGTAGCACCACCAGTGATATCAACACCTTTTTCTTTACAATGTGGTTTCTGAAAGCTCGTATTTGTGATGTGATTTCAGCAATATCTTATTTGTCCATTGGTCCTTCAGCCTGTCTTCTCAATACCAGGCAACCATCATCATCGCACTGTTTGGTCACCCTTTGAACTTGAATGATCTTGTTTCATATGAAGAAGATGATGATTACACTCCTTACACAGTTAATACAGCTGTTCAGAAACAGACAACAAAAACACTCATAGTGAAATCTTGCCATTGCAAGTTCAGTCTCCTAGACGAAGTTGCAAAAATTAACATGAAGCAACATTTCACCTCATTCAGTTCTCCAAAAGATCTCAGCTTCTGAAACTGGATTCTCATGTAACTTTGGCTCCCTCTTTCTGAAGAGTTACATTCCCATAGTTGTTAGCATTGTCTCCAGATGAAGCAAAATGGAGTAAGTGAAGGGTGAGGGATGGCAAAACAGGGAACTGGGTATAGTCACATAGGTGAAGCAGCTGAGAGTTTTCAGAAAGTTTATCTATTCTATAAAACCAGCATTTCCTCTGAAAAACACTCATTGATTTTATTCTTGCCTCTCCATCCTTCACGCCATGGATGTCCCTGTGTGTTTAAACTGTATATTCTATAAGTCACTGAATGCATCCTTCCATTATGTTGGAAAATTCACTATCTGCATTATAATGTAACAGTTGAACTTTTCAGGAATGCATCTGTGTTGAATAGTAGCAGATTTGCTTTCTGCGAACATTCTTCTAAAAACCACAGTTGTATGAATGATCACAGGAAACAAAATAAAGTAGTCCTACTAAACACTCCTGGTATATGCACAGAATCTGTTGAGCTGTACTATGGAAATTAAATGGTTTATATTCAGAGTCTCACAAGATAGACAGGTTGGTGGAGTCATTTAGATAAGTGTGTCTAGACAAAAAGTCTGACATGTGGCCGCAAGCCCCTGCAAGACAAACTTTGCCTGTCTCCTGCCATAGACAAATCACTAGCATTTGCTGGTTCTACTCAGCTTTTTACTTCCTAAACTGTGAACTCTTAGTGGCAGGAGCTGTCTTCTGAGATGAGTTTCTCTCCCTAGAGTGATGCAACACTGTGGAGAGTAGAAGGCAGAATCTCGTGACATTTTGTTTGCAGATGTCACTGCAATACCCCACTGAATATTTAGCTGGAAATGAATGAGTGAAAGTCTCAAAGGCTAGAAAATAGGTGTTGAGTAGGAAAAATGGAAAAAAAAATCTTTAAGCTGAACTTATCCTGTGAGACCTATGGAGTTCAAGTGCCTCTGAATTTCATCCTATTACTTGGCAGTGTTAGGTTTATAGTTGGACTCAATGATCTAAAAGATATTTTCCAACTGAAACGATGCTATGGTTTTATGATGTTATTACTGAATGATCTGTTACTACATAGGCATTGCAGAGGAGAGCCAAGGACAGAAACATAGCTCTTTATGTGCTCTTCCTAGCCTTAAATGGATGTATTTTTGTCACAGAATTTTAGAATAAGAAAGCAAGGTCTATGCTTTTAAAAATTAAAATCAACATCCAGAGTTAAAACACACACACACATAAATGTAAGGATCCATATACATCATTAATTGGCTTCTTTTCAAGTTATCTTGATCTCAGTGTTATCCTTTAACACCTATGTTAAACATCCTTTAACTCCTGCCGTGGTCTGGGTCAAATACCTTAACCTTTCTGCCTCAGTTTCCTTATCTGTAAAATAGGGATTGATGTATACACCTACCTCGCAGCACTCCTTGAAAGTTACTGTTGGCATCATGCTTTGAAGAGATATATTATACAAATGCCAAGCTCAGTTACTGCTCAGAATGAAATATGAGTGCCCTCTAGCATAAATGCATGGTGCTGTAATGCCTTAGTATTCTAATCTATCCAGGGCTTGTCTGTGCTGCAACAGTTAGCTTCCATTATTCCACCTCAGCTAACCTACTGGTTAACCTACTAGTTGAGGTTATAAAGCAACGTGTGACTGCATGGGTTGTTTAGATTAGCTGGATGGGTTGCAAATGGGAACTGTGGCTGCACAGATGTCATGGTACTAGTTTAATAATCTCAGCCACAAAGCTGCAATTCAAAACTAGTGCCAGGTCAGCTAATTCAAATTTAAAACATTTTTTATGTCAAGAAGTATGGATGTCTTATTGAGGTTAATACTTAATTCATACCTTGTGCCAACAGTGGGGGGAATACGAGCACCTAAATATTCAAATGGCTTCTAAAGGGCTATGTTTTCATGTGCTGAATCCCATGCTTGACTTACTTATAAATCTAGATGCCTCAGATGAACCAAAGGAACTTGTCATTTCTTCCAAAAATTGTATTGTGCTCAACTTGAAACAAACATAGCAGCTACTAATGTGTTTTAGTTACCTTCAGATCATTTGCCTTTGGTGGCTTCTAGCTAGTATTCATTAAGCCTAATGGTAACATTCATGAATGTTTGAGAGTTATGGCTAAATATCTGGTATAACATCAATTTAAAAAAAATAACATTAAAAAACACTTAAAGGACATATAGTTCTTCTTTTTTTCTTCACTGTATTGTACAAACCTACTTTAAAATATGAATTTTCCATATAGTCCCCTTACTTCTGTGCAGTTATGCTGCGGTCACAGTTCTTGGGCAGATTTTCCACCTCTAATAGATTGTGGACAGAATATGGCCAATTTCCAGACTAAGGACTGTACAAAGTATAAGTTCTAAAGTCATATCTATTTACACCACAATAATTAGAGTATTGGGAAGAATCAGGCCCCCTTAGGAAGTTACATCATTCTAAATGTTCATTTTTATTTGTATCGAAGTACTAAGACTCTGTCAAGTCGCTTTCTACAATGCAGTAAATGTGTGAATGCCACCTGGATATCTAGCAAACAGATAGAAGGGGGTGTTGTCGGCAGGCCAGAATAGAAACTTTAATTTACAGTTAATGAGCTCAGTTTGTGCCAATACACTTTCAGGAACAAATGTAAAATTTAATTATACTGTGTCAGTCCCTTACAGGTTGGATTTCCTTGTGTTTTATTGATACATTCTGTGCTATGTCCTCTTTACTAGTCATTAGGGAACAGGCATCTTAATTGCATGGCTATTTCAAAATCAAACATTTTCCACTTCTGTTTGCAATAAGTAATCAACGACATGAGTCTCTATTGTCTTCCAAGTGGATAAGGATACTGCTAAGTGGATTCAAAATTCATTTTTGTTCTATATCTCCATAAATGCCCCTCTGAGAGTCCCAGTACATAGAACCACAACCTGATGTGCAGGTGAATGCCAGGCATAAAGGAACAGCCCAAAGCATTCATGAAAAATCGTGGCTGAATATCTTCACCCCAAGGCTTCATTTACCAACTCAGCCCCAACACCAGTAATGACAGGATGTCTTTCTTTTTCTACCTTTGAAGCTCCATACAAGCAAAAACTCATGATCCTGAATATCTTGGGAAGCATATACATATTTCTGATAGAAAGCGCATGGATTGGAAGGTAAATATTACTCTATTACTCCAGAAAGATAGTAATTTATCTAGCCAAGTAGAGCTTTCAACAGAAAGCCATTTTGACTCTGAAAATGAGGCTTTTATCTTCTTATGCGCCATTTTTTAAGATTATGTATTTTCACTGAGCTTTTTTATTCAGGAATGGCTGTTCCCAACAGTACCTTGTATATGCATCTTGAATTATTGTACATCAATATTTTATCTTCAATCTTTTTTTTTCTTTTTTTTTTTCCTTCTATTTTAACCTGTTTGACCATATAAAAGGGGGAGGGAAAAATGTTTAAATAACAATTTTGTTTTACTTCTTGAAATGGCATGTCTAGCTGGATGAAGTAAAGTTGGTAAATACATTTGAGAAATGCAATTTTATGTCAATTGCCAGGAAACAATCAATGAAAAAGTATTTTACTTCACCGATATTTATGCATGTGACTGCAGGTTCTATTGTAATAAAAGATGATATTTCTGACAAAGTATGGAATATGAGTGTTTTATAAAACTGAAAATAACAGAAATTAACAACAAAAAAAAAAGAAATAAAGTAAACACATGCAAGTAGCCACAAGCTAATTCATCTTTCCTCCTATATAGCCAACCTCTGATATGTAGATAGATAGATAGTTTCATTTAGACTGTTTACTTTCTGCACAACCTCTCTTTTAAACCATCCAGGTTAGTATTTGACATTGATTAAAGAGTTACATATCTGAGATAGAAACTTCCCACCTTTTCTCCCTTCATCAACCTATTTGATAGGCAATTTCAGATGCAGCTTTTATGCCTCCAGCTCTTTAAAGAACACCAGTTCAAAGTATGGTTCTACAGGCAGTAATTTTGGCTCACAAATTGATGCATCATCAGTTTGGGGGCTCATTATTAACCACACGCTCAATTCTTGGAAGTCTGGCTGGGGAATAAATGGCCTAGATGTGCAAATGGGGCAGCTGCATGGCAAGGATATAGGAACTACATTGTATTCAGTTGTCAGGGCAAGCTGGTACCTGCAGCAATGTTACACACTTGAACTTTCATGATTCCCTAGAAATACCAACAAAAAAGGAGATGCAGTGTGATTCTAGTATTTATTTTACAGTGTTCAGATTTTCTACAGCAACAGCAATAAAAAAAATAACATTCTTTTTTTCATAATGCAGCTTGACATTCTCACACCCTATGGCTGGAGGTGCTGCAAGACCCACAACCAAATCCTCAGCATTTAGTGACACTGCTGTAGCTACACTGACCTATCAGCTCATAATGAGGAAATATCTTTGCACAATTTGGGAATATTCATTTCCTGATAATCATCTCTTTTACAGTTGCAGTACATCAGCTGCCTAATTAAGATTGGAATCTCCACATTTTATGTTTCAAATACAGTAATAATAGTTTAGAAAGATAAGACATTAAACTGAGCAAAGCCACAACTTGCGAATCCCTAGAGTGGAAGCTAAACAAATGAACATCTCCTGGTAGACTTCTCTGTGTGTCAGTAGCTGGAGAAAGTTGTTCTAGTCTGATATTTGTCTGGTTTCTTCCAGGAAATGAGCTTTCAGTTGAGATGTAGTAGGTTAATTCCACAGCAACTGACAATATTCGTACCTGGCATCTATGGAGTTTAAGTAGTTTTAGAGGACAAGTTACAATTTCTTTCTGAAATGGCATCTTTGTTAAAATATTAAAAGTCAGAGATGCCTAAATATTTTCTCAGATACATAAAAGGTAACTTTGGTTATCTAGCTCCTGTGCTAATTGTCCATTTATCTTCTGGTTTTGTTAATTCATGTCTGGCTTTCTTAGACTATGCAGGGAAAGGGCCACTGAAAGATGCTGCTTCAGCCACATCCAAAGTCCTGCAAAGCAAATGGACATAATGAATGGGGAGACAAGAATTTCGACCAGAGTCAGGCAGTACAGAAGCTTCTGGACTGGTTCAGAATCATGTCAAGAAGCACTCAGGGCAATGAATGGTGCTCGTCAAGTTCCTCAGCAAGATGCAAAAATCGCTTAGTCAAAATTTGATTCAGTGTTAAGATTTTATCACTTGCAAGTCTATGAATTTTCTAGGGCACAATGAGCTATGTTTTCACCTTGTGTGCATTGAAATTTGCTTCTTTACTGGCTACCTTGCCAAAAATGCCTAGTTTCCTTCAGAAATTCTCTCTCTTTGGCCTTCGGTGCCATCTCATCTCCTTGTCTTGACCCATTGATGAGAAGTTTTTACCAGAGTTGTTAGGATTGAGGCTGCTGTCATTTGACCCCAGCCAGCAACTGAGCATCACACAGCTGCCCACTCACTCTCCCTGTCAGCAAGATGAAGGGAAGAGAATTAGAAGGGTAAAAGTGAGAAAATCTGTGCGTTGAGGTAAGAATGGTTTAATAATTTAAATATAATACAATAATGATAATTATAATAATAATAAACACCAGAACAACCCTGTATTTGAAAACAAGATAACAGAGACAAACAAAACCCAAGAAAGGCAAGTGATGTAAATTAAAACAACTGCTCATCAACCAACTGATGCCTGACAGTCCCTGAACAGCAGCCCCCTGGCCCTAAAATAAACTTCCCCCTAGTTTAATTGCTGAGTACGTCATCCTATGATCTGGAATATCCCTTTGATCAGTTGGGGTCAGCTGTCCCAGCTGTGTCTGCTCCCAGCTACTTGTGCACCTACAACCTACTCGCTGGTGAGGAGAAGAAAAGACCTTAACTCTGTATAAGCACTGCTCAGCTGTAACTAAAACATTCCTGGGTTGTCAATACTCTTTCCAGCACAAATCCAAAACATAGTCCCATACTAACAGCTATGAAGAAAATTAACTCTACCCCAGCCAAAACTAACGCAGAGGCTCATCTAGATCATGCCTTCAAGAGCATCTTGTCCTGCATTACTGTTTCTGATCACTGGTGACAGCCAATATCACTACAACACATGGCTGATAAAATAAAAGATACTTTAAACCATCCATAAAGCAGTCTGAAGGCAAAGTATGCTGATGAGCCTTGTCAGAGCATAGCTAGCATTTGAATAAACTAAAAAAGTTAGAAACCTGACAGAAGCTAAGTAGAGAAGTTTGCCAAAGGCAACTGTCCCTGGAAGTCTATGTCTGCTGCTAGGCAGTATACAGGTAATGAGTACTTAAGGTTTCACGTGAGGAGGGTTACGATGTCATTCCACCCTGGGGAATTTAACTCTGGGAGGAAAACCTTCATTCCACACCTGAGGATGATATAGAGGTCAGAAAAGAGCACACAGCCAGCACGGGCGATGAAGCAGCAATATTAAATATACCATGTTATTTTTGAATTTCTTCAATTTTCCTTGACAGAAGTGGACTATTTGACAGGACCCTGTATCTCCCCTGGGAACCATTTGCATAAAAGGTGTAATCTCCAGCCAGAAGTAAATCTCTGAGAGGCCAGTTATAGCATATACTGTGAAGCCCAGAGACATGTCAAACCACTGACTCACTGTCAAAGAGCACCTTCTTTCCCCGTTTGCTGATGACTCTGTGCTTAATATGCAGTGGGAGGCTCCGTCCATGGCAGCAACCACACAGCTGTTTAGCCTGGGTGTATCTTCAAATTTCAGAGCCCTTTATAATGAACATACAAAGGAAAGCTCTGAGGGCTTTTTATACCTGTCGTGGTGGAGCAAAGCCTTCCTAGCATCATATTGTGCTCTGGAGAGAGAACAGTTTAGACTTTGTGCTCTGGAGAGAAAACAGTTTAGACTTCACTCTAATTTAGACTTTGCTTTAGCTGTACATGCTAGATGAAAAAGGAACAGGAGTTACAACCTATTACTTTCCTATTAAATAAACTTGATCGTAACTGGTTGATTGGTTCATAAAGCATAATTTTTTTGCAAACCATAAACTTCTCGATTTTTTAGCTAGGATTAATAAATTTTGCTTTCTAAAAGGTGGCCGAATTGGTTAAATGGGCCAGAGGAAAAACACCTAAGCATTGAAGTGGGAAGAGGGGTTAGTGAATAAGGTCATGTGTCCTGGTTTGAGTTAGAACAGAACAATTCTGTTCAGTGACTTTTACTTTTCCACTAACTTCCTTTAACTAACTGCACTTTCTGAAATTAGCAGCATGTTTCTGCAGGCAGTGGCTGCTTCTAGCAGTGATAATGCGCGATGTTTAAAGTTAGTACCAGGGACTGGTGTGCAGACCAAGGCCACTGCTAGATCCTGTGTACCACATTGCGGGGTGCAGAAAGTAAAAGCCACATCTGCAGGGAGGAGCAGACAGATCGGTGCCCTTAAACTGGTCAACAGGGTATTCCATCCCACAGACACCATATTTGGCTGCTGGGGGCCCTTGCTCGCTTGCTGTCAGCTCCGGGGGCTTTTGCTCCAGGTCCTTGCTCGGATTCTTCCTCATTCCTTCAATGTCTGGAATCCAAAGAGGACTCTCTTCGTTCTGCCTTCAATCCTGATCGGAGTGTTCCTGAACCCAGTACCAGAATCCAGCTCCTGAACTCGGTTCCCATCTGCTGCTGGGCCCTGTCTGGGACTTTCCCGGTGCCTGCTCCACAACATCAGTGGTGACGGTGATGTACTTGCCACCAGGCAGGTTTGGGTTCAATACTGGGTATATATATGTATATATTCCATTTTCTTATTATTATTATTTTCCATTTACATTAAAGCTGTTCTAGTTTCCTTTTCTAATCAATAAGTCTCTCTTCCTTATTCCTTTTCTCTTCTCCTTTGGAGAGGGAGAGGGGCTAACAAAGCGCATCTGTTAGGTTTTGGGGCTGCCCTGACCCTAAACTGTGACATCATGCCTCTCCTTTTAGATATTTATAAACAGGATGTATATGATCCATAGGTGGGGGATTCATGCACCCTAGCCAGGTGAAATCCTAAGGCCTAGACTGTACAAGTAGCCAACATGAGTAATAAAATTTGGTGGTAATACACCTCTACAATTACATATGAGAATATGAACCTTCTGTCATAAAACACTGCATCAAGTTTAGGAGCTTTTGCAAGAACTCAGGGGAAAAAAAGGAGCGTATCATCTTTGGAAAAAGGGCCAGGTTAGCCAGGAAACGTTTAGGGATATCGTAAGGTCATGTAGAAAGAAAATTAGAGATGCCAAAGCTCAGTTAGAACATAATTTGGCCAATTTGGTTAAAGATAATAAAAAGTGCTTCTATAAGTACATTAATAACAAAAGGAGGGCCAAGGAGAATCTCCATTCCTTATTGGATGAAGGGGGGAACATAGGAACAGAAGACAAGGAAAAGGCTGAGATACTTAACACCTTCTTCGCCTCAGTCTTTAACAAAAGGATTGACTACCCTCAGGGCAACTGGTCTCCTGAGTTGGTAGGCAGGGATGGGGAGCAGAATACCCCTCCTGTAATCCAAGAAGAAGTAGTTAGTGACCTGCTGTGCCACCTAGATCCTAACAAGTCCATGGGTCCAGATGGGATTCATCCTAGGGTGCTTAGGGAGCTGGCGCAAGAGCTGGCTAAGTCGCTCTCCATCATTTGTCACCAGTCCTGGCTATCTGGGGAGGTACCAGATGACTGGAGGCTGGCCAATGTGACGCCCATCCATAAACGGGGCCAGAAGGAGGATCCGGAAAACTATAGGCCTGTCAGCCTGACCTCGGTGCCTGGCAAGGTTATGGAGCAGTTCATNGGAAGGCCAATGGGATCTTGGCTTGTATCAGGAACAGTGTGGCCAGCAGGAGTAGGGATGTAATTCTCCCCCTGTACTCGGCATTGGTGAGGCCTCACCTCGAGTACTGTGTGTAGTTCTGGGCCCCTCACTTCAAGAAGGATATTGAGGTGCTGGAGCAGGTCCAGAGGAGAGCAACAAGGCTGGTGAAGGGACTGGAGGGAAAGTCTTATGAGGAGAGGCTAAGGGAGCTGGGGTTGTTCAGCCTGGAGAAGAGGAGACTCAGGGGAGACCTCATCACTCTCTACAACTACCTGAAAGGAGGTTGTAGACAGGTGGGGGTCGGGCTCTTCTCCCAGGCAACTAGTGACAGGACAAGAGGGCATGGCCTGAAGCTGCGCCAGGGGAGGTTTAGGTTGGGTATTAGGAAGCACTTCCTCATGGAAAGGGTCATTAGGCACTGGAATGGACTGCCCGGGGAGGTGGTGGAGTTGCCATCCCTGGAGGTATTTAAGGAAAGCTTGGATGTGGCACTTAGTGACATGGCCTAGCTAGGTGTTGTGGTGTTGGGTCATAGGCTGGACTTGATGATCTCGGAGGTCTATTCCAGCCTCAACAATTCTGTGATTCTGTGAAAGTTCCACAATCTTTTAATCAGCCTGAAAATGTAGAATATAATAAAGTGTGTTTTCTATCTGTGGAAAGATTGTGTGGAGGCTAAGCAGGCACAGTTTGGGTCTAGGTGACTTTAAAATGAGAAAACTTATCAAGGTACCCTTGGAGGCTGTGACAGTATGTCAGCTATTTAGACATATGAAGTAAACAGAATCAACCATATTTAGAGTGAAGGGAGAATTTAAATGAAAAAGAGATCAAAGCAAATGCTGAAAGGAAAAGAGAAATTAGCAGGTCAAAAGAAGTTGTTTTGTCAGTCTGCTTGACTGACAGCACTTTTGCAGCTGGGAAGCACACGTGTGTATGGCGCAGGGGAGCCAGCCTGCTCAGCCAGATTCACCAGCTGCATGGAAAGAAGTTTGGTTCAAATGTGGGGACAGACCGTCCAGTCAGCCTTCTGCCAGAGTCATAGTAGAGGAATAACACCTCCACCTGTATCCCAGGTCTTGGTGTTGCTCTGGGAGGCTATGGGAGGCTCCCAGGAGCGCAGCATCTCTGCTGAGTTTTAGCAGGCCATGTTATTCTGTTCTGTGCTTGACCAGCACCTTTTTACAGGGGAAACCAATCATAATATATAAGACTGTATTGCTCATTAGCATGGATGGGCACTGTGGTACTGGCTGTATTGTTTTTCAGCAAAGGGTGATGAGACAGAGTTCTGGTATATTCTTGGTGTCTGGAAGCAGTGATGACCCTACCACTATCAGCTGGAACTCTTCTTTTGAATCATGTGATCCCAGGAGTGAAAAGGCACAGGCATGTACGGAGAACAGATCTTCAGATGGATGCTTCCACATCTTTCCATGAGTAACAGTCCAGCTTACTTCTACCCTAATTTCTGAGTCTAGTTTGTATTCTAACTTGATTGGCCACTAATGACTCAAAACATTCCCTGTCCAGGTCAAACAAGTTGTGTTCCTCAAGGGTCCATACGGGAACCAGCATTATTTAACATCTTCACGACACAGTGCCATTGAGTGCATTCTCAGAAAATTTGAAGATGACACCAAGTTGAGTAATGAAGTTGATAGTTGATTCACTAGAGGGAAGGAGTACCATCCAGGTGGACCTTGACAGGCTTAGGAGTGGACCCATGAGAAACTCATGAAGTTCAACAAGATCAAGTGCAAGTTCCTGCACCTGGGTTGATGCAATCCCCAGTATCAATACAGGCTGAGAGATGAAAGGATTGAGAGCAGCCCTGTGGAGAAGGACTTGGGGATTCTGGTGGGTGGAAAATTGGACATGATTCAGCAATGTGCACTTACAGACCAGAAGCCCAGCCATATCCTGGGCTGCAACAAAAGAAGCACGGCCAGCAGGTTGAGGGATTTTATTCTTCCCCTCTACTTTGCTCTCATGAGAGTCCACCTGTAGTACTGCATCCATCTCTGGAGCTGGACATGGGATCATAGGGGTGATAGGGACTACCAGGATTTAGCAGTAATTAAAAGACATCACTCTAGTGAGCAGAGGAGGATAATGAGAAACAGGCAAAGTAGACTGGACTGAATGACTTTCTCATGTCCTTTCTGACCTGAATTATTCCATAATTTTATGAAAGAACTAGTTTATGGAAAGAAAGGGGAGAGGACCTAGGGGCAATCTGGGGACACAAATTACAGAATCACAGAATCACAGAAT
>VWZK01007888.1:36897-48496 GCA_013396935.1 Baryphthengus martii | reverse complement strand
CTTTATGTAATTAAAGTTCAGGAGAGATTGACGTTTACATAAGCCTGTTCTGTAAGGAATTCGGTCCTAGAAAAAACATACCAGAACTCCTCTTCATGCACTGCTTGTAGCACAAGCAGTCATTGCACAATGTAACTCACCTATTAGAAAGTTAGATTTAGATGTAGATTGTCCATACTGCTGCTCCATGTACTTTGGTTTGTAAGTCAAGAAACCAATAAAGCTATTGAACTGTAACAGTGAGCTACACAAAAATATAAAGTACATTCGATTACTCAAAACTTTTTTCAGGGAGGTAAAGAAATCTGAAAAAAAAAAGAAAAGGATATATGAGTTGGCTTTGAAAGATGCATGATATAATTACTGGTAAGCAATCTACAAAACTTAGCACAAAATCTTTCTCTCAGCTGTCCAAGTGCAAGTTGTGCTGATCTTCATTTGCACATGACTATCTGAAAGCAAAATCAGTTTCGTGAAAAGCATCAGAGGTTGAGATACAAGGAGAGAATCCTAAAACAAAACAGAAGTATGAGTTAAGGCCTGGGTGCTCTAGTGAGATCTACACGTAAAGACTAAAGGACTCCATGCAGCAAAGGCTTCTTTCAGCTGACATGAATATTATCACAGGTTCAAGGCCGTGTGAGAGCTGTCTTTGTGGAGATGCCCAATGTCTTTCACTGGGATCTGAAGGAATACGGGAGAATTTGACTAATGATGCAAACTCATCTCTTCCCATCAGCTTTCCACCCCTTTCTTAACCTAAGGACGGCATGACCAGAACTGATATTCAAGTCTACTGTATTTTCCTCAAGCAGCAATATGCTTCACAGTCTCCATGAGCTGTATTGATGGTCAGATGAACAATTTGGCTTTCCATATTGCAATAGTAGCCTTATAATATTTTATTTAGATCCTCATATGGAAATAATTTTTCCACAGTTCAAATTGCTTCAAGCACATAATTTTAGAGGTAGGTGCCACTCAAGTGATGATGCATTGCAGGTGACACAAGTAGAACCTTACAGTCTGTAAACAAGCTTTTTGACTTTTAAATCTTTAGTGGACCCCTCCTTTCCTGAGGATAGCTAGCTGGTTTAGACTGAAGTGCAGGAGAGACAAAATATATTGCAAAACTATTACATTCCCACTATATGTTGTGCCTATTGCTTCTCACATTTATACAACGTATGAAACACTTGCCTTTCAGCATTACTGACCACTTCACTGGCTTAGATTTTGCAGGAGCAAGTTTCTTCTTTGTGGCATCCATGTTTTCCAAGAGACCATATGAAGTTTTGCCATTATTGGCTTCCTTTGGCTTTTTCAGACTTTTTGGCAGGAAACAAAATGGAATTGCGGCTAGGAAACTGGCTACTCCACCTATTAAAAAACCAAGCCACCATGCACCCACCCAGCGGGAATCCTGTGGGGTGATAGTGATGCTTCCTAGGATTAGGAGAAATAGATATAAGTTACCTAAATGAAGAAATTGAACCCTCCCACCCTTTATTTGGTAAAATATCTTCATTTTGCAATTTCTGACTTTCCATGGTAATGGTAATCATCTAATGAGAGGCTGTTCGTGCAGTAAAGGCATTGGGATTCATACCCTGGATGGCGTTCTATTTCATCTGCCTTTCTACATCTTATACTGACTGCTGTTTTGTGGCACAAATGACAACAGAAAAGTCCTTGTCGAACACATATGAAATCAAAATGGTTGATAGATGGTGAAATCAAATGTTGTCTTAAAGGGCAAAGATAAAATAGTTCATCTATCTAACTACAGGATCCTGACAATCCGAAAACTTCTCTGTCCTTCTAGTAAAACAGGATCATCCACTACTGCTGCTACAGTGGATCTTTGCCTGAAAAAGCTGTCACCAGTCTGTACTGCTTGACTCTCCATCAGACTGGTCCAGCAAGTGGGGAGACGGGTTGGTGAGGAAACACCACCAACTTGGAGGTGGCTCCTGCCTCTTCCAGTGAAAGGCAACAGAGTGAATGACCACAACCACCATTTACTGGGATTTCTCTGTCCCCTCCAGCATTTTGCAGATGTGAATGTATACATGCGTTTTTGCTTCACCTGAATAAGCAAGGGCTGACAAAAAGTGTACTGCAAACGTTACGCGAATTGCAAATAATGTAAAAAGCTCACCTGAAAGGATAAGTAATCTACCAAAAGTGCTATGCTAGCAGAATCTTTTCACAAAGATCCCAGTTTAGTAAAACATAAGAGTTTTTGGTACTAACTTTTGAAGTTAAATATATATATATTTTAATCCTAAAACACAACTATAAAATATGTTTCCTTTCTAATTCTGTCTTTGCCTTAAAAACTTCCAGTTATTTAATTAAATCTCTAATGAAGTATGTAATAAAATGAATGAAGTTGATATAAATCAAATATAAATTATCTTAATATAATTAAATTTATGCAACCGTGTAGAGAAACTTGTTATGAACAAGTATTAGCTCTCTTTGACTTTTCCTTTATTTTGCTTACCTAAATCCACAAATCCAATATCCACGTAGAGTTTTGCACATAAAGATCCCAACAGGAAACCAAACATTGGGCCCATCATGGCTATTGTGTGCAAACATGCTGAAAAAATAATAAAGTAGATGTTAGTACATTTTAACAGCTGAAAGTTTTCTTCTACAGAGGATGACAGACCTCTTATATTACGAATCTCTCTGTTTACTTCATGTTGAGATTACCTACATACACAGGAACATCCTCTTCTTTAGCAAAATCATCAAGATAAGAGATGCCCAATGGTGTTATTGGTGTCTCACCAATACCACGTAACATGTTTCCCATTAAGATATATATCCACATGTATGATGATGGTTCCTTCTCACAGCCTGTGGATGACAGTTTGTATCTTTGTCATAGAAAGTCGAATGGGAACCATTTGTATTATTTGTATTTGTACGTATAACTTGCAGTTCCTTACCTGTTTGGGAGACTGCCAACAAAGTTTCATTCACATCTTGCTGTAGGGAGCAAGAATGTATGCTTGAAGTTAAGTTGGCTGAAGAAGCTGCATGTGATGTTGTCTCATACTTATAACTGAAAACATACAACAGTAGGTTTAGAAGCAGTGTTTGTTAACTACTACTAGTGTTTGTTACTACTAGTAGTGTAGTAGGTCAGGAACAATTTGACTGCTGTTTCCCTAAAGAGAAGGATATCTTTGTTTAAATATCAATACAAAGTGCTCCTGAAGGAGCAAAAAAAAAGATTATATAAGCAAAATTTGGACAAACAAAGCACTAAAATGAAGACCAACTAAAAGTTAGAGTCATCTTTCTAGAGGACATAACATTTTATGCTGGAAAATTCACAAGGGCTTTTGAAAGTAATTCAGATAAGATTGAACTTTCAGTGTCAAAATTTAGGCTCAGTTCCCTCAGCTGACCCCACATTTAAGGAGCAAAAGAAGATTCTCTTGAGTATAAGTCCCCACTTTCATCTTCGATATGTATTTTGGGGTTGTAGGGTAGGAGAGAAGTGAGAAGAAGTCATCCTCATGCGGTACCTGTTTCCCTGATAGTTGGCATTGGCTTTGGAAAGACCTATTGTGTAGTAGAGGGTGGATAATGTTAGTGGTTAGAAGATACTCTTTAGCTTTATTTACAAGGAGCATGGCAATGATGCCAGGAGGCAGCTGAGCAGCTCAGGTGCTGGAAGCTGTTTAGCTGTTTTAGCACGACCCTTTTCCCAGACATGAGCCCTGCTAAGGTGGAAAGTACAATTAGCTTAAGCAGAACACCATGGTAAAGCACATATCCTGCTTCTAGGAACTGGGCTGGTTCCATTAGACCAGGCAGACTTATTTTCCAGGTTGAAACAAAGAGCATTAATCAGCAGAGACAGTGCAGAACGGTTTCCTCATAAAAATTCAGGCCCAGGTACACGAGAACCTGTAGATGAGCAAGATGCATAGTTTGACTTAAATGATGGAAAACAGAAGTCTGATGCTAGTACAAGATCCGCTATCACGGTAAAAAAGCATTCCTCAGTTTTCTTTCTACAGTAGTAAACCAAAAATAATTCTAATACATTCAAGAGAGCAACAGAAATATATCTTATTCTATATGTTATCAAAGCTATGGCTGTAAACATTGTGGTATATAAGCAACATGCAGTATTTCTCTGAGCCTGGAGAAGATGAATAAAAATTAGCTTAACTAGCCACAGAAAATCAGTTTAACCAGCCATGTGCATTTGGAACAGGAAGATCTCTGGGACCAGTTCTACCAGCACTGATCCATCTGCAGGCTCTGTGTGAAGCTGAGAGGCTGCTTTGTGTAAGGAGCAGCTCTTTGCCACAGGAGAGCAAAATGCACCTTCCTACACATCAAGGCTCTGGTTTCTTCTTTCAAGGAGCAAGATTTCTTCTAATGAGCATCTTTGTGAGTTGGTTTCTTCGCTGAGTAAGCTCAGAATTCCTAATTTTACATGAGAATTATCTGTTACTATAAAGTCTTATTTCAGGTACAGATGTCATTCAATACGAAGTTACCCGCTCAGAGCTTTGAGATACTGTTCAAAAGCACAGACTTATTCTGGAAATCATATATAGGTGGATTCTATATTCCTCAGAATTTTCCTGTTGTTCATAATGGTTTGACTTTCCTGCCTACATTATCCTGACATCTCTATTAGAAACCAAGGATGTCACATTCTTAGATTTTTTCCAGTAAGGTGTTCTTACTGTTTGCTATTCAGGAAGAGTACATAATTAGTTAAAGCAATAGCACCAGCACAGTATCGTGGTTAAAGATTTTCAAAGAACAATGTATTTTGTCTAAAACATGAATTTTCATAAGATTTTCAAAGGTAAGTTTTTCCTTCCGAAAAAGAAAATTCTAATTCTTTTGTATAATCATGTCCTTCTCTGCCTCTTTTCCAAACAAGTCTGAATGAAAACTAAAGTAGTGTGATTTTTTCCTATTTTTTTTAAGAAGTTAAACTTCTACTTCAGAGGAACCACATTTTTCCAAACAGATATAATGAACAGTGATGTGTGTGCAAATTATTATTTATTACACATCAAGGTGACGCTCTATAGGCCTTTGGAAAACTAGGACTTCATACACCAAGTTTCATTCAAAGACCAGGAAGTGGTATCCAATTCCAGTGGTAGGTAATCCAAATTAATCTTGATTAGTACTTACTATCCCATGAAGAAATGAGGCATTGCAGTTAGAAGACTTCCCAAAGCCATAGTAAAGCATCCAACAGCTATTACTCTGGGTCTATGAAATTTAGCTCCAAAGTAGCTTACAAATGCAATCACCAGCAAGTTGCCTGGAAGGTAATGAACCAAAATTAGCACCAGATGCTGTACCTCATATTTTTCCGAGCAGTTTTCTGCATATTATAGAATACTAATTACCTATCTCAAAGCTCCCATCAATGAAACCAACAGTAGATGATGTCAGGTCAAACCTTCGTTCAATCTGAGTGATGGAACTTTTCATAATCGTACCAGACAAGGTTTTACTGAAGTAGCTGAATGATAAAGCAGCGAGAAACATCTAGGAAAGATTAAGACAGAAATGTGAGGCAGAGGCAGGGAAACTGGTCATAGAAGGATCAAATATGTTTAAAATAGTGTGGAACGACCATCCTCACAGTACGTGTTTGTTACCCAAATTGCAGTGACGATGTTGTGTGTGAATTTTCACATATCCTAATGCAAGGGAGTGCTGAGGTGGTCTCTCAGCAGCAATGTCTGCTCTTGCTGTGGTTTTCTCTGCTGGAGAGCACGGGTACTAGGGGCTGCAATGAGGGCAGCTGCTTACTTTTGGGTTCAGGTTTGCAATAGACATCATAATGCTCAGGAAGCCTGATCTTCACTGCAGTGCTGACCAGAGGTTTTCCAAAGCAGGGATCCTATGGACTGTGGAACTTAAATTTGGCAAATAACTCATTGAGGACTACTTACTTTACTGATATTCTGGGGTTAATTTTATCAAAAAGATGAGGCAGCCAAAATAGTGAGATTTCTAGATGTCGCAGAAATGTATCATTTGCCACAGGTAAAATCAGGTATTTTATACATCTAACTTATATAATTTACTGATTAGTACTGATATGTCAAATATATAATTTACTTCTACTAGTCCAATCTAAAACTCGTCTGAGCCCCAGATATATTCTGCTTGGGCCACATGTCGTTTGCCTTAGGCCAGTTCATAACTGGTTCTAACTCAAACATATAGATAGCCATAGCATAAATATTCTGCTTGGGCCACATGTCGTTTGTCTTAGGCCAGTTCATAACTGGTTCTAACTCAAACATATAGATAGCCATAGCATAAAAATAAAGGCTTAATTCAAGTTTTCATGATATGCCAGTATGAGGAAGGTGGTACAGACTGATTGATCTCACCTCTGTCTTGTGTGATATATTTTGAAAAGTGAGGATTATGGCTACGTCACCTGCACACCATATACTTCACAAGGAAAAGCTTAATATTCTTTGTAGTTTTATAGTTTCTTTCATCAACAAACACTGTGGCTTTTGCAAATAAAGATGCATTTGATAAAAAGTTAAACTAAGTTTGTTTAAATATTACCCAACTATTTCAACATAGTTTAAAAAACAAATAGACTTATTGCTCACTAGGTAAAAGTTCCAATACAACATAATGTTGGGTAAGTAAACACAAGTAACTACAGATTCAGACTTTGAAATACTATCTATTGTAAGGAATGAAGTCAATCCTGGAAGTAATAGCTTTAAGATAGACACATTTATTCTCCTTTTGTGTAAGAACGAGAAAAAAAAATCAAAAGTGTGGGCTTTGTTATGACATGTTTTGTATTTCCTGAACTTGATTGGCAAAAAGTCTGAGAACCACCTTTCTTGCCTTATGCCAGCAGTGCTCTGGGAGGTTGTGGCTGAAATCACAAACTGCTGATAGTCATGAAAATACAAACAAAAATGACTTTAGTATTTTGGGTTTGAAAATGCAATGTGTAGGTAAACCACAAACCATTTAATAGGAAGATGAGGGAGAATAACAGTTTGCCTTTTATTACCTCCAAGGTATTGTGTCTATAAAACTCTAATTGCCATAAAATTCAATGTAAATCCACAGTTGTGTAGTGTCACCTGCATACGTGGTGTGAGTCTCCCAGAGAGATCAGGTTCTGTTTTTGCAAGTGTATATGGGTGACAACTGTGAGTCATATAAAATAAAAAATATAATCGCCTTTGCCTGATACTTGAGCCAAACTATTCTGGGTGTTTGAGAAGCTTGCAGTTACCTACTTTTCCCCATTCTTGTTTTATTTTACAGATCTTTCTAGAAAGAAATGTGTCCCTGACTGCAGCTTCCCTGAGCCTGTGGAATTTAACCTGAAATAAAGCTGGCTGAAGAAGTAATCAAAATAGAAACCCAAACACATCACTGTCAAAAGAAATCCTCTCCTTGTAGTATTTGCAACTCAGCCAGAAGCAACAATAATTCACTTTAACACAAAAGCAAAATTTTCATTAGTTTACTTGCTTTGTTCCGTCAGTTCTTAAGTGCTCCTGAAAGCCTGGATGCTTGTGTGAATCAGTGGACTCTTTGACCTGCAGCTCTGGATGAGATAAAAGTCCTGGAACACAATCTACCTCACCCTATTTTGGCCTTACAAGAATGGATGGTGGTAGCAACCTCCAGACAACAATAATTAGCCATCTATTTTAGAATGCTTCAAGTGTTCCAATGGAAGTTGTTAAATCTCTCCAATGACCAGAAAAAGAAGATGTACCTGTGAGTAACTTGAGACTAAATATGTTAAATCAGGATTTATATCCAACCCTTCCCTGTACCTCCAGTGTGTATTCGGATCCAGAACAGGAACAGGGGGAACAGGAATGAAATAATCTGTCATGTCATGTCTTCAACAACATTTCTTAACATATGACAAGAGTAATTTGTGGCGATATTGATAAGGCATCAAACCTTCAAGCCAGAGCAACAGGAAGTCCTCTTTTTGACTGGTAGAGTTTTGTCTGCTTCATCATCCAAAAGCTGGGCAGGTTCTGCTTCCTGATTTGAGTCATGGACATTGCTGGATTCAGTTTCCACTGTCATGGTTGGTTTCTGAGTGATCTGAACTCAAGAGAAAACAATAATAAACACAAAAGCAAATATGCCAAAACGGAGTTGCTTAAGGGTCTTTCTGATGAAACAGTAGTTGCTGGAAAATGCTGAGATGTTGAAACTAAATCTTTTTTCTGGAAACTATTTGGCTCAATGACCTGGGTGTTTCAAAGTGTTTATTTGTTTAAATTCTGAAATATTTTATTTTGACATCTTTTCAAGTGAAATGATCTTCTCTCTCCCCATCGCTGCCCACTCCTTCCACTCCTCTTTTTTTTCGGTCTAGAATGGCTTTTAATGCTAGAAATATGATTTCCACAAAAGACTGAAAGACAAAGTCTCAGTCTAAAAGTAAACTACAAGGGTCAACACAAGCATCAGTGCTGAAGCACAGGGAGTCCTAGTGAAGCTCTGAATATGCAGGCCACATGACTTAGGGCCCAATTATCATTTTGGCAAGACCTCTTTAGTAATACTGTGTCATTTGACTTATACCTTTACAGTGGCCTTTTGGAAACAATTCTTAATGCTAGAAGAATTATTTTAGCTATGTGACCTCCTATAAAGAGATTATATATTTTTTCTTCTCGCAATAATATACAGGATATCCCTAACCTGTTTCTGTTTGCAGAGTGCTGTCTTTATCCTCTGATGAATGAAATCACCTGCAACTCCAGCAGTTCAGCAGAACCACTCCAGTTCCCCTGGGAAGAGCACACCCTATAGCCATAGAGGGCAAATGCTTCTCCTTCTTTGAAATAACATTTGTTTTTATTATTATTATCGCTGAAAGCCTTGTTTCATTATTAAATTGCATCTGGTTTTATTGCAATGAATAGTACTTCTTTTCTCAATTTTTAAAGAACTATTTCTGGGAGATAAGTAAGCAATTAAAGAGAATACTTTAGTGAAAAACTGTAAATGAAGTCTATGCATCTATTTGCGAAGTTCATTTAAAGAATGAAAAGACTTGCCTGTTTGCGCAACTCCAACTACAAACAGAATGGATTCCTGAAGGAAGATTCAGATGCCACTGCAGAGCTCCTTGTGAAAAAAATGGGTCAGTTGAGACACAGAGGAGATAATATTGAAACTAATAACCCCAAATCAGAACTCAGAAATCATAGCTCACAGGAAGTGATTTATTTCATCTTTCACAGTAGTGTCTTCATTTGAGAAAAGGGTGAAAACGAGAAAGAGACCGAGGTGGGAAAATCATACAAAGACAGCTTTTGCATGCTTGACTGGAGCTGAAAAAAAGTTGGGTGAACTTTTCCAATGCTGGAAAAAGTCCATTTGCAATTGCAAATTGCTCTACTGCAGGCTGTATGGCAGAGTAATACTTGTCAGAGCACTTAAAGGGTAGGCATTGCTCTAATGCATGATCGTGAAGAATATTTTTCTTCACTCAGGTGTAAGAGGGTTAATACCTAAGGATGTTTAAGACACATACACAATCAGAGATTTAAACAACTTAAGAATTTCTTGGGTTTAATTTCATGAGCATGTTCTGAGGTACTACTGCTCATATCAACAAGTCCTTTCCTTTCCCACCACTCATACCTGCTTCCCACACTCTTCACTCATGTGAGAACTACTGTTTGTGTGACTGTCCTGTAAGTCTGTGTCAGAACATGTCTGGATGAAAAACAGCCCTTCTTTCCCCTTGGATCCTCAGACAGAAAGAAGCAGAAAGTAGAGGAAGGAATTTACTCAACTCTGCGCAACTACCAACAGAAATGGTTGTCAAATGAGATGCTTAGTGCTCAAGAAAAGTTAGTACGCAAACACCTTTGAGCATCAGATCCTCTGAAATTTATCTGTTCCTGTGTAATCTGAAGATATTAGCTTCTCGCAGTTATTATGATACATTACAGACTACAATAAGATGCTAGGGTAACTTGTCATTGAAGTTTCCAGGACTCAAGAAGAAGCATTTTTTTTCAGAAGGTACAGCAAGACTTAGAATCTGAATGCAAGGAGAAAAGGAAGGAAGGCAGAGAAACATGAAGATAGAACTAAGAGGCAAAGTAGGGAAAAGAGAAAGGCGGTTAGATATCCATACATGTAACTGAGGAAATTTAGATATTAGCAGGCTATATCTGCAAATGTTTCAGAGAAGGACTGTGAAGGTACAAGAAGGGAGGACACTCAGATTAAAAGCGAGAACAATAAGTATCAAAAAATAGGTTAAGCACTTAAGAGGAAAGTACCGAAAAAGTCTTGCCACGTAAGACAAAGGATAAGAAAAGAGAAGAAAAAGAAAGTGAAATTAATTTGTCAAGGAGGGCAAAAGCTGCTTGATGCAGACAGAAAAGTATAAAGGGAGCTAGAATGTGGTAGCTGGTTGGCTCAGTACTGTCAGTACTGAGCTCCTCCTGTGTTCCAAGGGAAAGACTCTCAGGCAAGTGGGGATGACCAGCTCCTGTCAGTGGCGAATTATACATCTTATCATTGCTTTGCAAAGGTGCTACTGAAGATGGTGACATTTTTTTCTGGGGTAGAAGAAAGCAAAAAGATGATGCAGCCTTTGCTGGAGAAATGGTAGAGCGAGCTATGTGCAAAGGTCAACAAGTGGAGCTGCTAGTAGCATCTCCCATTCTCAGCTGACCCTGACCTACGTGGAAATCTGCTGGAGATAGAAGAGATCAGGGCTGAGGAAATATCATGTCACAAGAAGATTAGAAAAAAAAGATAAAAGGTCGATTCACAATTGATGTCAACATACATTATCTGTTGAGCCTGACAGTTTCAAGTATTGATGAATTTATGATTTTACATGTATTTCACTAGTGTTTTTTTCCATGTTTAATAAACCAAGGATCTAGTCACAAGAAAAGGAAAAGTATGAAGCTTTCTGCACCAAATGTGTTCATCCAGTTATACAGCTTCTCTAAAATTACTACATTTTGCCTGCACACACCATTCTTTCTGCCATACTAATGATCCGAGGCACTTGCATTTGCAGAAGGATGGTTCAATCAAATAACATACTGTTATTGTATAGGTAGTCACTCAACCTAAACAAAAATCACCCTGACTTCCTTCTTGAAGGAAGAAAACAATCCTCTTCCCAAAAGTAAACGTAAGGAAAAAAACCTCACCAAAACCTGCGAGGCCATGCTATGATAATGAAAGCAAATATTCTTCCAGTTCACTTTTGCATCATATCCTGGGAGCATCTGACAAAGAACAAGTTGCACCTGTTCAGTCTTACACTCAGCATAGTCTCTTCTGAAAACACTTTGAGTGGGGGAAGATCAAGGGTCTTAACTAATAATCAGTGTGGGTAATTTGTGTTGGTGAGAGCTGAGAGCTTTCACAGCATCATGGGAAGCATGTGGCACCGTGCGACTCCGTTCCGGAGTGCAGCAACCAGCCTTGGAAAAGAGAGTTGCAGACTTCAATGCTTCAGGTTGTATGACCTGATAGGTGCCCTGGCCTAACTCTGTGGTAGATCTATTCTGTAATGAACATTAAA
>VWZK01007888.1:0-36892 GCA_013396935.1 Baryphthengus martii | reverse complement strand
TTTTTATTAAAAAAAAAAAAAAAAAAAAAAAAAAAAAAAAAAAAAGGTTGGTTTTCTATCCCAAATTATATGCAAATCAGAATGAATAAGACCACAAATTCAAATACCTTAGCATGAATTAGTAATTAGTTTGTGAAGGTCAAGACAATAGTTTGCTTCAGATTTTTTAGATTCTTTTGAAAGAAAAATACAACGATGTTTGAGGAATTTTCAAACTCCAACACAGGCACCGTAAGTCCTTGGGCCGTATCTCACCGCAGTTGTACTCTCAGAGACTACACTACCATCCAATTGAATGCCATATCACAAATCAAGAGCCAGATTTCACACAGTAGTTTATGGAACTACATCGATTTACACTAACTGTAGCACTAATCCAATTGTTTTACCAGTTTTCAAATATGTCAAGTAAGAGTAAGAGTTTTAAAGTTAACGTAATACGAAAAACAAATATCACAATACTGTGCAGGTCTAAATGCTGCTTGCGTTGCTCGTGACATATGATGTTTACTGGTCAGAGACACACATATCAATGTATGATGCCGTCATTAAAGTGCTGACATTTACAACAGGAATATCACTGGTGTTCTGACCACAGGAAATGCAACTAGTACTACACAGGTAATGTTCATTAACTGCAAACACTAAATGGTACCATTTTAAGTTTAATACAAATGAATATTAAAGAGGTTCCTACCTAGGTTCTGTATCCACAACAGCAGTTATACTACCACAAAAATGTTCAGAAGTCAGAATATTCTCTTCTTAAGCAAGTCTGTGCTGGTACTTGGTAGAAGAATCATTAACTTCTAACACAAACTGTGGTTTAGACAGTTTTAATCTTGTCTCCTCCCAGTTCTGCCCTCTGTTAAAGGTACCAAAATACTTGTTTATCTGCAGTGGTCAAAAATTAATTAGGTAGAAAATGTGCAAGTGTGTTCCTTCTGTACACTTGTGAAACACCTTTTTTCCTGAGCTTGGCAAGATTGTCATAGTTCATACCTTCCCAGCATTTAAAG
Source organism: Baryphthengus martii (assembly GCA_013396935.1). Taxonomy (NCBI): domain Eukaryota; kingdom Metazoa; phylum Chordata; class Aves; order Coraciiformes; family Momotidae; genus Baryphthengus; species Baryphthengus martii. Next base: position 35,873 of record VWZK01007888.1, on the reverse strand, counting down.
ATTGAGTGTCCCAATTTTAGAAGTGTTTGTGCTTAATGAGAGCTAGAACATATTTTGATATGAAGTCTTATTTTCGTAGTCTATGGCTAAAGTCCATTCAACTAAGATCTGCTAGAGCCAGTGAAGGACTTGCAGGAAGGGCAAATGTAATGCTTTGGGTATAGTGAACAAACTGGGTGTTCAAAGAAACACTCGTGCTTGGAAGACTGTTCTGTTTTATGAGTCAGTGCTACTAACAACACAGGCAAACCAAATGTGAAAGTATATTGGGGCTATACGTACTTTGGAGCAGCCCTTTACCTACTTACAGCTCTAGTTCAAACAAACTTGTACCGGTTTCCTGACAAGTATTTTATTTATTTAATTGTGCCCTTGTTACAGATTATGCCTGATTCCTGAGAGTGATTATAGTTGAAAGAGAAGTCATTCTTAAAGCATGTAGAGTACGACTACTGTCTGCCTGGATGTTACACCAAAATGTGCCGTTCCTTGTAGTTCATGTGCCCTTCCCTGCCACTTCTGTCACTACACCCATTCTTTTACTCACTGTGAACAGTTACAGCCTACTTAATAACACTGACCTTTGGATAATTGTAAATGAATTTTGCCTTCAATATCGTTACCAGCGATACTTTGCACTGATCATGGCTTTTTCAACTTAACCAGCTAGCTCTTCTTAGCTATCAAGCCACCATCATCAAGAAAATGGTAGTCACTCCAAAGCTACATGTTAGGGCAATTCAACTGTAAGGATTAGTAAAATTAGAATTCAAAGAAATGTGAGGAATCCAGATCACAAATCCAGTTTGCAAACTTAAAAGCACCTTTTGTGGAAAAGTCAAGCACTGCCTTGAGAACAGTAAGAACTGCCTTCCCTCCCACTCCATCCACTTCTAAGTGTACTGCAAAAGATTGGTCTCCTAATGCATAGGAACCTTCTTTTAATTTCCAGTCGTGATCAAATTATATTCTGGATTTGAACTGACAGGGTCTCATCTTTGAAAGCTCTTCCTCTCAATCTGATACTAGGACTTAATCTTGGTCGTAAATGAAGACGGCACAGGTTTCCAACCTGTTTTACTAGATTAACAAGCTGATAATTTTTAATAATTTCCTGAAAAATAGGCTTTCTTGATTCTGCAGCACTTGGCTACAATGCTTTCTATCTGGATCCATATCTCACCAGTACACATGGCGAAAAATGTATACAATATTCCAGGTGAAATCTGACTAGTGCCACATCTTGAAACACCAAATAGTCTTTATTTCTAGCTTGGTCTGATATGTTCAAAGATTACACATAGTGTTTTCAAAAAAACATCTTTTTAAGGGTGGTTGCTAGTTATTTACTATTAAAAGGTACACTCAGAGGCTTCTCAAAAATATTCAGCTAAGGAGTTCCCACCCTGGAGCAGAAATTCCTGTTATTTGCCTTCAACTGTACAACTTCATATTTAACATTTTATTCCACTCCTATTTTGACACTCAGGTTCATTCTTCTTTTTTCCCTCTAAGATAGTCAGATTCGTCTCTGTTTAGCTATCCATCTAACTTTGTGTCTTTACTGTTATTTCAAAAAGTGAATCTGGAATGTCACACATAATGTATCTAGAAACCTAGTAACAGTAATGAAAACTAGAGACAGACTGGTATCTAGCCAAGAAACATCAAATGGGTGGGTCTTAACCATTAGCTTCATCAAACTTTGGGATACCTTCCAAAAGAAGTTGAGTGTTGGATGGAAATCTCCAAGGAAGTAGGTTCCTCAGCCTCCCTTGGCACCTGGTCCAGTGTCTGACCACTCTCACAATACAACTTGTATGCGTATGTGTATATGTATGTATAACCAGAATTTCCTTTGCCGCAACTTGTTTCTATTGCCTCTCATCTTTTTGCTGGGCACCACTTGTGCAGAGGAGAGAGTTTGGTGCTGTCTCCTCTATAAGGACCCATTAGATAGCTGATGAGAGCAAAGAGATCCATCATTCGGTCAACTTGATTCAGTTTATCAATACCTATCTTGTTCTGGAGAACACAACACTCCAAATGCAGCCTGATAATTGCAGAATAGAGGTGAAAAACACTTCTCCTGGCCTTTTGAGCTATAATAACTGTAGCTTAATATGCAGTTAGTCTTGTAGACTCAAAGTTGCCTTCATGTTTAATTCACCATCCACCAGGACCCAAAGGTCTTTTTGTGTAAAGCTGTTTACTGCCTAATTGACTCCCTTGACATAGTCTGCGAATAGATTCATTCTATCCCAGCTGCAGGACTTTGCATTTTCCTTCGCTGAGCTTTATGTGTTCTTGTCAGCCTGTTTCTTCAGTCATTTTCTCTGTCATTCTGCCATCTAGCACACGAATTTCTCCTTTCTTCAGTTTCATGTCATACACGGACTTGCTGAGAACACTTCCAGTTCTATTCTCCAAACCACTAACGAAATTGTTGACCATTATCAGATCCAGTACTGACTACCGAGGAACAACACTTGCAACTGGCCATCAGCTGCTAGGCTTTGAATCGCTGATCACAATTTCAGATCTACTAGATTTCTGCCCTCTCTACAGTGGGTAGACTATATATCTCATCTGTTTGGCTACCAGGATAACAATGGAGACAGTGTCAAAGGTCTTGCTAAAGTCCTAGTGAAAAATATGTACTACTCTGCCCTTGTCCACCAGACCAGTCATCCCACAGTAGAAGGCAACCAGCTTGGTCAGGCCTTGATTTGCCCTCAATAAATCCGTGCTGTCTGACCCCATCACCAGTCCATTGTGTTTCTAATAATGATTTCAAGGATAACTTGTTTCATAATCTTCCATAAACCTCTCTTGGTATTTTACTGATTCCTTTTATTTGTTTTGTTGGTTAGGTTGGGGGTTTTTTTGGGCAGAACTGTTTTTAGTCTTTCATGACTAAGTGATCAATAACATGGTCAAGGGAGGCTTCATATATTGTTGCAGAGAAAACCACAGTGCTGCATTATGACTGCATTCATTAGATTTAGGTCTGAATTAAAAAAAAACCCTCACAACATTGCTGCCTCCTGCAATTTCTCTAAAAGAGTCCAGCATATCCTCACGGTCAGATGATCATGTACTTGGCATTAACGACACACAAGAGGTTGAAATTTATGGTCCTACAACAGATGTGGGGGGTCTTCTTTTCAAAGATGGATATTCTTCATGTTCTGTTGTGGCATAAAGCATCAACCCTCCACTTCCAGCAGGTTTCTTACACCACGATTGACATTTTCTAGTCACAAGATAGGCATCTTGGCCCTTGTCTACTACTCTTTATTACAGGACGGCATATCGTACTTCTACTAATAGTGGATCTTGTGCCACACCTTTGAAGAAGAAAAAGGACACAGATGTATGGGTGTGTGCCCTTGATGGAACATCTGTAACCACACAGCTTATGTCAAGATAAGTATTCTCTCTTGTGAGGGAGCCTTGCATTCCCGAGGTTTTATTTTCAGTTTGTCTTCTGATGTACTAGCAGACGTACCCAAGGGGTTTTGTTTGCCTTTTGAGCCTAAAAATATTAAGAGGCATGGAGCTAAATGTATTCTCTAATTTGGAAGTAGTAGAACCTGTAGGGAAAAAGTCGCTTTATTTTTCATATATATAAGGGGAAAAACATGGTTCCTTTTGTTTCCTCATTCTAACATGGGAGTATATAGCAATTTCTCCTCATTTTTTTTTTTCGGTCCTGTATATGTCATTGATTTATAACTTTAATTAATTAAAAAAAATATTTAAAATATCTCTTTTACTTTGAATTTAAATGCTTCCACAGACAGCTTGGAAAACGTCAGTCTGAATATGGAAAAACTCTTCTCAGCCATACAGAAAGCAAAGTTGACTGCTTGAACCAAGAATTGTTGACTAAAAGCACCAGAATAGGAAGTGGGAAACTACTGAAGTCAAATCAAAGACTATGGTCTCACACCTGAAAAAAAAGACATATCTCATCCTTTTTTTTCCATTCAAGCCCTCCCATATAAGTGCAACTTATACTCGTGGGGAAAAAAAAAAAAAACAACAAACAAAACAACAACAAAAAAAGGTTATGATAGTAAAAATCCCCTTAATAAGAATGCTGAGATATCAGTAATTGCTGATTACTCCTGAGAATAAAAACAATCCTTACAAAAGCCACACTAAGAATCACCTTTTTACCACAGGAGCTGGTTGCAGACTCCTCCAGGCAGAGGGTGGCAGCAGACTCCCACCAGAAGAAGTAGCTGCCAAGGCACCAATTTGCAGGGGGTGAGCCGGCAGTAGCAGGGAGCAGTCAGACACGCAGAGACCAACTGTGGCAGACAGCTTTGATTAAGCCCTTTTTATTCTCGGGACACTAATCCCCAGATAAAGAAAATCAATGTATTCTAAAATTTAACTCTTCATTAGCGAACTAAGTAAAAAGGGTGATGTACAGGTAAGTAAACATTAAGCTACTACAGGAATCCTGAGAACATGAAAAACCTTCACAATGATGGAAAAGGTTCTTTGATGCTCCTGTATCAGTGCATCTAGTTTCAGCTGGTTGCTATAGAGCTAACAAGAAAGCAGAGCATGCTGACAAGCTAATTTGGTGTCTCCATCTTAGCTAGTCTCAAATAGTTCTTACTTCCTCTGCTCAGTGGAGATTTTGTTCTTCCGAAGAACTCATTGATAGTTTTGGTGTTGATTTGCATCATGTATTCGTCTGGTGAAAAGTTGACCAGGATGTGCTGTTTTAGTGATATTTCTTATTTTTCTATTTAATATACAGAGGGTAGTCTTTAATGGTGATTGTACAGCTTCTCTTCATGTTCAGACTTAATTAGCAGCTTGGTTTGAATTTGTTATTAGACACAGAATTGAAGGTGTGCAAGTCATTGGCAGGTGATAGCACTTAGGGCTTTGTAGGAGCTAGTCCAAATGTGTGCTGCATCCTTTTCATGGCATAACAGCAATGAAAAACATGCATTCTTCAGATGAAATTCTCAGGACAAAACCCCCATCACCTTTGCATTGTCTGAGATATTACCTGAGATACAAGGACTGAAAAAAAGTTATCTTTCAAGTTATACCTGGCATTATATACAACACAACTTCACTAAGGTGTTCATCTGTCTTGTTACACTGGAACAGATCTTTTACAAGAATGGTCAAATCTTGATATAAAGACTACGTGACAGAAAAATCTGTAACATCCCAAAGACAGTTGTTCTAGTGAAAAAAAAAAAAAGCCTCTTATTTCTAATGCAATTTTATCCTGCTTGTTTTCCAGGCACTGGAATGTAGTGTACCTTTGCAAAACTAAATCAACAGATTTTTACCGACTACACAGCACTTTCACAGGGTTTTTTTCTAAACTAGTCCATATTTCCAGCATCTCCTTTTGTAAGTACTAACATCATGGGATCAAGGAGAGGGTTCTGGTTAGCATTGTGTACAAAAACCTGTCAAAGTTACCTTGCTCAATGGCCATGAGAGAAGGGTTCCTGACCTGGTCACCATCAAGCTGTGAGAATGTGCTCTGTTTGCTCTCCACTAAGTCCTTATTTACTTTCTTCAAAATTCAATGAACTGTATTAATCTGTTACAAGCTGTTGGTTAACCATGGAAGGTGATTTTAATGAGCACTCTAAACCACCACTAAAGGACCCCACCTCTAAATGGCTCTCACAATTTTTACAGCAACTATTGACTTCCTTTCTTTCAGAGACTGATTATCACTGGATGAAAAACTGACTCATGCAATGTTTGCTTAGCACTGCTACAGGATTTGAGAAGACAACCAGCCCGAGTCAGACCTATGATCCCTCTAGCCCATAGGCTTTTGCTGACAGGGACAGTTCTATGAAGAGTAACAAATTGGTAGCTGATGGCAAATCCAGCATAGGCTGTACACCCAACAGGGTTACAGATCAGGGTTAGCAGAGCCAAGGCAGCAACAGCCACTGGTCCCAGCCTCAGGCCAGTGACCATCTACCAAAGGCAAGTTAAGAAGTCAGGCCCTAGGACAATCCTGGAAGTGCAGACAATAATTCCAAAACAGCAAGGGAGAAGGCTCAGCATATTCAAACCTCCTCAGATCAGGACTGCATGCACAGACTGGAAAAGAAATGGGGCTCTGGGGTCCATGGGCAGAGGTCAGAGTCATTAGTGCCCTCAAAGCCCTGATAGCCAGTAGCCAAGGGAGGATGCTTAGGGAAAGCATGTGATATGTACATATGATACAACTACTACTCTCCCAATAGCCAATTAGCTTCAAAATACAAGAGAAGTCTTGAGCAGAACCAGGAGGCAAAGACAGGTACCTAATGACTCGCACAGCATTTTCTTTTCTATAACTGCCCTGTCTCCCTTTGAACCTATGTATACAGAATGTCCTTGTGAGGATTTCTCAAGTCTCATCTTTTGTGTGAAAAGCCATCTCCTTTGCTTTGAACGTTCCCTCTAATATCTCAATTCAGCGCTCACTAGTAATAGAAGAGATGGTGAGCAGCTGATCCTTAGCAAGACTTTCCTTGCCACTTACAGTTCTCTGTTTTGTCATCTTTCTTCCACACTATTCAGCCCTAATCTCTCTTGCTATTGGTTATCTTTGTAGGCCTATACATAATCATACTTTTTCATATGCTCTTTCACTCTCCAGAGATTTTTTTTTTTTTCCTCTGGGACTTTCTGGGGTGGTCTTTGCAGTTTAAAGAGCTTTCAATACTTTTTTTTTTCCCCTTTACCTCATCACAATTTAAATCTGTGTAAACTTTTATACCCATAATTTTACTACTGGTGAGATGAAAGATTACTGCTGTTCATTTGTGCTATAATTACTAGTTTTCAATATCCTCCTATGCTATTAGAAATATTACAACAGCTGTTTCATATATCAATCTTACTCATTATTTTGAGCACATTCAAGGAGGCAACCTATCATTATTCAGCCTCTGTATTCTTTTTGATACATTCACAGCATTTTCTCTCTGTCTTTCAGAAATTTTCTCAGATTACAGGATCATATATAGCAATTTATTAGCAGCACAAGGATGGGGTAGCTGTTCTACTGTATGTGACCAGAAGATACTTCATGCTGTACTGATGCTTCTTCCTTCTCAAATGATGGAAAGATATGAGCTGTAGATCAAATGTATTGTTCCCACAGTCTACTGACATCTTTTTGCCTCCTTCATTTGTTAGGATTCCTAGATATTTTCCTCCTGAAATGATTAGAACTTATGTGCCTATAAATAAGACATATCATGTCATTTGAGAGCTGCGTATTTTTGCTGAGATGTAGAAGAGAAAATATGCCTGTTTCACGTGCCCCAGGCCTGGTTGCATATTGCATCTTGTGGCATAGCCTGGTACCATTGCCATCTCCTGTACGTGTCAGTTAGGGTCCTTGCTATAAGAAGAAAATGTATGAATACCATTTTTACATGGCATACAGCCCATGGGTACTTCTTAACTAGGTTGTGAGTCCCACTCTGGCCTCACTGGCTGACCTCAATGATTGGGAAGTCTACTTAGCCAACTCTTTTAACAGTCTCAACTTTGAAAATGAAAGGCATTTGATTCTTTGCAGTTTCTCAATTGTGGTTTAATATCTCTAATTCTAAAAACAAAATTTAAAAAATTCAAATTTTTTCACCCTTCAGAGACATTACCACTTGTAAATTTACTTTAAGATGAAGAATTCTGTAGGAAGAACCTGAGAGGTCCAAATCCATTAGCGCTGAGATCATCTGTTCATCTATTATAACAAATCCAAAATATGTATCTCTAATCAGACACCCATCCATGCATCCACGTTAAACTTGAAGTATTAAAATATAGTATCAGACTTGAAAAATATTTCAAAGTGAGAATGGAGTATATCTGCTTGATAAGATATTATCCTTGCTGAAGGATGAGAGGAAAGGAGTGCTCATTTTTAAATTGTAATGACAATAAGACTTACTGATACAAATTCTTTTATAGTATTTCTCTTCAAGTGTAAAAAAAAGGCTATAGAAGGAAAGCCCACGCTTTAAAAGAATTAGTCACTAAGTACAGGCTTACATACATAAGCTTAGCTGATAACGCAAGAAGTTGACTTTTTTTTCTTGTTGCTTTGTGAATTAGAGTAGGATATGTTTATTTCTCTTAATTTCTTTCCTTGTCCTGTAAGCCAGTGAATTTTCCTGGCCATTTTGCTGCTGGGCACATGCAGAACTGCCTCCATGACAGCTTCAGCATTTCTGAGTAGCAGTGTCCCTGCCATAAACCCTGCCAGGACTAATTTGCAGATTAGGAATCATACCCATTTATTTGACACACATATAACATCAAGCATCGAGTGAAATGCAGATATCTCTGCTTTTTTTATCCCAGTGTCTACTTAAGTTGGGTTTCCCTTTCTTTCACTGGATCTGACAGCTTATTGCTATGAAAAGTGCCCTCCCAAGAAAGCCATGAAAGGCTCCAAGCACCTCTTACTCCAGGATGCTGATGTGGTTTGGCATTTTTTTTGCTGATTTTATCGTGATGTAGTGTGAATGAGATGAGACCAGAATGCCAATCTGTGTGATCCACCCTAGGCATAATGCTTCAGTTAGTATCCACAAACCTAATTATTTTAAATTTTATTGTTTAGTTCAATGTTCTGTTACATAAGGTGAAGCGAACAGTCACAGCTCTCCAGAGCCCCTCCAGAGGCTCTGGGAGGACGCACCCGGGAGGACAAAGAGCTAGGAGAGGGGATTGAGTCTTCCATATTCCAGGCTGCTGTCTAACACTCACTCATGTGGCAAACAGTGGGTGGCATTGGTCCGTCCTCTGACAGCTGTGTTTTCTCCAGTGATGGCTTTAGATCCTTACCTGCTGCAGATACTTGGTGCTTAAGCAACATCCTGCTTCTTGGTATTCCTATTGAAGGGATTAGGTAATTCCCTAATGACACACTGTAAACACTTCTCATTGTTAAAGCTTCATATATCCCACCCTTGTACATCTGTCCCTCCTCACATATCCCACCTGCAAGTTCATCTGGGCAGCAGGATACCTGCTGAGATGAAAGTGATGTGATATGAGATTGTTTTTCTAGTATTAAGGGTGAAGACTACCTTTCATCATGTATTCTAAAATTCTAGTTGCTTTATGGGACGCAATTTGTAGTGGTGCTGTCACTATCTTTTTTCAGTTGTGAGCATTCTTGAGATTTTTGTTCCATGCCATGTTAAACAGCTCTCCACTGTACTCCACACCCCAAAGATATTGAATGCCAAATATTGTCAAACCGCAAAAATGATATATAAAGGGATATTATGATACATGTCTTAGTTTCAGCTAGCAAACGCAATAAATTAAAATGAAAAGCCCCACCTTATCTTTGAATTTGTTTTATTGTTCCCAAGCTATCTTCTCATAGCTTTTGAAAAAATAAATCATCTTTATCTTGTATCATGCTGTTATTACATTGTATAAAATGCATGGAATTATTCAGTATAACTGAGTACTAGCAAGTAGCAAGAAAGTGCTGGAAACCTACAGAAGCTCTATTTTTATTGCAGTTTCCTTTGGACAACACTCTCGTCATCTCTTTGACAGCAGTGACAACTCTTATTGTTGTGCTATAACAGAGAACCCCTAACCACAATATTTGATGTCCTAAGTGTTATGAGTTGAATTCATGAGGTGCTCAGAGCCTGTAGCTGATTTGTCCTCCCAGCAAACCACCTTCCTCCTGCCCCTTGTCGCACTGCTTCTTTGTGCAGAATATTCCTGCACATTCAAGGTTGCCAAGCCGGGTTTTGTACACTAGCTCCTCTTGGGCTGGTACCATGGCAGAGAGAGTTGTGATGCAGCCTCCCAATGCCCCTCATACACAGAAGGAAGCCGAGGGGCAGCAGCGGCTGTTGCAGCTTGACAAGGAGGGATGGAACTGAGGGACAGCCATAAAACCGGCTTCTCAGCAGGGGAGCAAGCTGCACCTCCCCAGTCATAACAAACCCCCTCACTTGAGTGACACTGACTTGACAGGCCAAATGGTGAGCAGTGTTCTCAGAGCTGTATATGTGCTAAAATAGTTGTCTTCGCTTTTGGTGTTTACAGTGAAAATCACGTGAGGGTGAATGGTTGCAGGGCGGATACTATGATACTGTTTCACTGATGACGAATTATTGCCTTGAACACCATTCACTGGGTAAAGTCATGGTGGAGATCTCAGTCTTCCTAAAGTCTAGTTTCCTTTTCTGGCCAGTAAGTTGTCTGAATTAAACGGTCACTATTGACAAAATTATCTGTCCTGCTTTTTGTCCCACAGGCGCCTCTCTCCCCGTTGGCTGAGAGGATCTCATCTTGTGGAGAAGACCTTTTCCGAAGAACCCAAAGGACAGCAACACTGAAGAAAATGGACACCATGCCCAACACCAAAGTCAGCCCCAGGTACACATACCTGAGAGAGAAATGATTGATCAGAGCCTATTTCAAAGGCAACATATGACTAGAAGTCATCAAGGACACATTCATATTTTCATTTGGTGAGGACGAATAAGAAAGCTTTTCGAGCCAAGTGATGACCCTGGAGATGAGAGTTTGTCAGCTCACCTAGGTCAGGTATTGTGTGGTCTGTGGCCATGAAAGCATCTTGGGCATTGACTGATGTTCTCTACCCTCATGTCCTTCAGTGAGAGTAATGCTAATATTTCAAAGGCAATTAACGCGTTTGGGTTTTTTTTTTTGTTTGTTTGCCTCATAAACAGTAGCAGAGATACCAAGACCATTTGATGGTACTTTTGCTTTACAGGCATAATCACAGTAACAACAACAGTAACAATAATAACATCATTATACATTATTAGTAATGTCCCAACGGAGCTCTTGTTCTTTTCCTCAAATTTTCAAAACAATATGTACCCTCCCCTCATGTTTTTTTCCTGGGGATAAGGAAAGGACAATTTGTTCTCTCATTTTCCTTTTACCATTGCTATTCCATTCTCCATTTCTGGCAATGCCTTTCAGGAATGTAGCTTGGATACTTACTCTCCTCTAACAATAAATTGATAAAGACAACACCATGCTTAAGCCTCTAGATAAGCCAGCAATACATCGTGGCACCTGTCCCTTCCTTTTTGTGGTTCAGCTCCAACATGGAACAATGATGAGATTTAACAGCCCTTTTACTTATTTGCTTACATGCACACACTCTCACAGCAGAGTTGTTACCTTTAGCATTAAATTGAGGTTTTTAACTGAACGCCTTTTTTTGCAACTTAAATACTTACAGCTGATATTAAAATAAGATTACTTCCCCCTCCCCCAAAAAAGAGACTGAACCGAAAGAGAATGCTAAAATCTGAGCATTAGCTTTAATGTTGCCAGTCTTACTCTTTCATTTGGCATCAAATCTCCACTTAGAATTTCTGCCAGAAATTTTCTTCTATCAGTGCCAGGTGTAGATGTACTTAAAGAACACAAGTTCAAGAATAAACGGAGAAGAGCTGTTACCTGAGTGCACTGGAGTCATAGAGTCTGCACGCTCCTCTTCCGCCACATCTTTTACTTCCCCATTTCAGGCAAGTGGTATCTATGGCTACTCCAAAATACATTGGGGCTGGAATTCCCGCTGGGTGTATTTAACAAATAAATAGAGACAAGAAGGTTACTTTCCAGGGTGAACAGTTCTGATCTAGAGACATGTTCATGTAGAACATTAATTAATGTATTTGAACAGCAGTGACACTTCCACACTGTTCGCGTGTTCGAGAAGTTGTGCCTTGTATTGCCCAGGCACACACCACCCTTTCCTCCCTGTGGGGAATCGGGGTGGGGAGGAAACACAACGAAACATCAAAAAGCCTGTGGAAGTCAGTGGAAGGAGTGCTGCCCATGGCTTGGTTTCCTTGCTCGGCAGGACTCCTCCGGGAGAAGAAAGAAGAAAAAAAAAACAAAAACAAAAACAAGATATACTTCTTTCTTAAGAGTAATGGAGCCTGTTCACCTTTCTTGTCAGTAGAGAGGGTCTCCTGTGTGTTGGTTGTGGGAAGTGATAAGGGAAAGACACAGTGGGGCTGGGAGCCAGAAGTGGGACTATAAGCATCCTGAAAGTATTCTGTGGTCCTACTGTGGCAGGGGCAAACCTACAGCAGTGCTTGTGGGTAATGGAAAGAAAAGCCTTTCTTCAGGTGCTAATGGGGATATTGTGGACTCTGTGCAACCTGGGGAGCCACCCATGATTGCTGGAAAAGAAAGTAAGCCTAGAGGAAAAATCCTGGCCTGCAGAGGGGTGAGAAAGCAGCCAACAGCTTGTTTTGATGTGGTTTCATCTGCCTCATCCAGCTCATTTAAGTCTGCTCTATTTAAATCAGTGATTTGCTTCTTCCTAATTATTACCTTTGCTATGAGACAGAGAATTTCAGACGTTCCAGTTTATTGGCATCTCATGGAACCCTTGATTTTAGAGAGAACTTAGAGGTGACTCTACCACAAGACAGCAGTGATCCTGGCCCTATGGCACACCTGTACTTGGATCCATTCCCTTAGAAACTAATGAAAACATGACTGAAAAATTATCACAAATTCTGAGCCACAGCTGTTCTGTTATACTCGTTCTTGAATAAGGAGAGACAAGAAGTAATTCTGATGTTGGCTTCAGAGTCTGAAGGATCGCTTGTAACCTCATTGGACGTTAGCTGTATTTTTATTATACCTAAGACACAGTCATACAATTTACAAAATACAAAGCTGCTTTCTTTTTCCAGCCTTATTCCTCATTTATTTTTTTAAAAATCATGCAATGTTAACTTGCCAGCTAGATGTTGTTGTATTCAACAATCGGAGTTTTATTCTAGGATAAACGATTAGTGACGAGTGTATCAGACAGATCCAAGAGTACAACTGAACTTACCAAGTACTCTTATTGCCAGGGTATAGATACCAAGTGCAAATGATTTCAAGTGTGGTTTAATGCACCTAAAAATAATTAAAACATGGCGTTAAATAGAAATGAAGAATTGACTATGGATAATTTGAACACAAATAGAAAGCAAGAGGAAGTAAAGCAATGTGACTTTTTCCCCCTTTACTGACTTTTACAGAATTACAGAAATATGTAAATAATGTGATAAAATCAGGACAGTATCTAGGAATTCTGAATGTCTACATTCAATATCACATTCGAAGAATATGGTGCATTTGCAGATAACACCAGCAGTTCGGAGTTGCTAACACGGGACAAGAAAATTGGTTGTGAAATCGTGCATCGTTGGATAATCTTAGCCAGTCAAACGCTCTCTGAAATTGTGGATCATGACCCAGGCTAGTACAAGGGTATTTAGACACTTAGTTTTGATTGCACTTTATCTAGGATCAGGATCACACCTCCTCTAAATGGCTCCTAGACATTCTCTGACAGAAAAGTCCATTTGCATTTGGACTTTTCCGAGCTTGCAGCTGGTGCAGACATTATTCCTGGCTCCAGATAAGACCTCCTCCAGCCTTGGGTCATCATCTTGCCTCTTCCAGGAGAGTAGAGGTGGTGGACAGGCCTTTCACTTCCACACTAGCAGCACTGTGAGTTTGGAGCCACACAAATTGGTAGGACTTATCTGTTGCTAACCTCACCAGATGCACAAGCGTGCTGTTTCACCCAGCGTGTATCAGACTACTGCCTGTTACAATACCTAATCCAGCAAGAACCTGAGTACAGGCTTTGCTTCTAGCATGTGAACAATCTCAGTCAAGTGATGAAACTGGGACTTGTTTGATATGTGTGGTAATTCATGTATATCGTTATGGTAATTCATAAAATTCCCTGTTGCCACAGTCATTCTATTCAATACAAAAAGAAAAAAAAGGGGGGGGCTGAAATTCGATTGTCACTATGGATAAACATAGTACTTTGGAGATCCAGGCTATATGATCTGAACTAGGATGGGCCCAGTTTCTGCAGAAATTCATGTAATTGGGAATACCTTGTAAAACTTAACAAAGACATTGCAAAACTAGCTCTTTTGTTCTCCACCTGTGATATTTTGTTATGCATTAATGTAGCTTCCAGAACAGCATTAAGAATCCATACTGTAAATGCTATTTGGGTCATCTTCCCTTAATTTAGTGAAAATGGAAAAGGATGTGAAGGACATATATGGAAAACAACACTGAAGTGCCATCAAAAAATGGTCAAAAAATGATTTTTGTGCATCTTGTTTAGTAATCTGAGCACTTTATTCTCTAAAGCGCTGACCATGGATTATCATCACAGTTTTTTTATATTGTGTCTTATACAGGCACTGCCATCTATGCAGACATGAATGTAATATGATTTTGAGCTCGACAAATAGTGTTTTGCTCTCCTATTGGATACATGCTACACAAGCAAGCCGCAGCCTAGAAGTTCTTTTAAACAAACGTGAGAGCATAGAAAGCAAAAAGTGGAAAATAAGACCAATAACTGTTTATTTGTGTCACATAAGATTTATATTGTGCAAAAAAAATCTTCTTTTTCACATGAAAAAGAATACAATTTGATCATTTGCATTTTCTTTACACAGAAATACAATTTCTTTGAGATCCTGAGTGAAAGCCAAACTTCTCAGGGAGATCTGAGACTTCCTTTTCACTGCCTAATCAACTTCTATTAATAGCTTGTGCTGGAACAACAGCTATCCGAGTTGTAAGGTTGTTTTTCTCCAGAACTTCAGGCCTTTGTCAAGCTCCTTGGCAATTGTAATTAGTCTAATACCACTAAAAAGACATTTCAGCAAATGACTCAGTCACTAGCTGTAAGCATCTTTCAATGATTTCAGTCATGTAAACCCTTGAAGTAAATGTCACTAAATCTTATAGGCTTTTAGGATTTAGCTGTATTTGTGCTCCATGGCAGGTGCAACAATACCTGCTCATCTGAAAATATCAGCTTGCTTAAGTGCTAGAATCTTATCAGAGCTGACTGAATACTGAATAATTTTAAAAGTAGATAATGAAGTCTGCAACTTAACCTTGGGACTATTTGTTTTCAAAAAGCATTTATTTTCTTTCTGGGAACAGAAGTGCACTCAGTTCAGAGATTTTTCAGGGAAAGTCAGTCAGTGATGGATTTTAGAAAAGCAAGCATGACCTTAAATTGGAATTGTGCCCATTTGCACAGAGGTCATTTGCAGAGGAAAAAAAAAAAAAAAAAAAAAAAAGAAGAATTGAACTTACTGAAACATGTTTTATTTAGCTGCATGTCAGATTCGGTGCCTTCACCTCAGCAGAAAAACACGTAACTTCTGTTTTTCTGTTTCAATTAAATGTTTCTCAAAGTAAGTAAAATGACTGTTAACAGAAATAAAAGCTCTGGAGCAGAACCAATAAAGCTGTTTTGCTGATTTCATACAACAAAATGTTTCAGTATAGTTATTGGAAACCTCTTTAAGCTTTTCTAAATAAATCCATTAAGTCCCCTGAGAGCAAGGTCTTAGCATCGAGAAGTGCAAGCAACGCCGTGTGATTTAAGCTCGCAGGTGTTCAACTACAAATGTCTCCTTCCAGACACTTCTGCACTGGAGACAAGATGAAAAGCAGGAGGTTGAGCATAGCAACAATGATTTTTGAGGTCCTGTGTGATACCATATCTGTACTTTTTCTAACATATGTTTTATGAATAGAAAGGGAATATCATGTGGAGAGAAACGGGAAGGAAACTGCATCGCTGCATAGACCTATGCCCATATTTATACAACAGAAAAAAAAAAAAAATCCTCCTGTGTCAGAAGCAACCTTAGAGAGCAATCTGGTGGAAATTCTGAAGGCTTTTCTACAAGCTCTCAACTCACAAGCGGAACTCCTCTTAGGACATGGACATTTTCAATGGTGCCTAAGCTTCAGTAAAAACTGTCTGAAAAAGATTATACTATGATTGTTCTTCTTGGAGTGATTCCTTGGAGCAAGAGGAATGCCATGTGTTTTTGCAGTACTCGTGGTAACCCTATAAGGTGGGTGTGGAAAACTACGAAGCTTATATGATTTAAGGCCTATACTTCCCTGGCAGTGTTTGTGGAGAGCAGTGGAGAAGAATCCTCACCTCAACAATTTCTGAAAACCTCTGTGTGAATATTAATTCTGGTTCAAAGACTGCACTGGAACCATAGCTGAAGTTACATTTCTTTCTTTAGGTTTTTCCGTATAGCCTATATTCAGCCAGTTCTAACACTGGCTTTTTCCATGTGATATAAAGACACTGGCAATGAAACAGGGATCGTTCCAGAAAATTTCATTCAAAAAAAAAGAGTAAGAAAATGGGTAAGAAAACACAACAATAATAAAGATTAGTTAAGCCGTATTTACCGTTGTTTTGTTTGAGAAGCAGAATGTACCCATCTGGAAATAATTTGGAAAGAGGAATTGAGAAAGAAACTTTTCCAAAACAGAGCAGAGCAGCACTTAGAATCCGAAAGTTGCAAGAAGTTGACAAAAATCCAGATTAATCACTGAAAGTATGATATACCTTTGCATTTTCTAAAATTAGCTTAAAAGCTTACACTCGATAATGGACAAATAGTTCCAGCAGTTAAATACTTATTGGAACAATCCCTTGGGACAAGCATTTAATAAATTCATGACTATTACAGTAGAAAAAAAAATATTTCTCATGCTTGATCTATCTCTTTTTTTTTTTTTTTTTTTGAAGAGAGAAATCTGGGACAAACCAATTATATGGAATAATAAAAAGGACTAGAGGAGAAGAGTTGAGTGCATGTAGAGGTTTTGGGTTAGATTACCTCTACAGTTGTGCGTTGGTATCAATAGCAAGTGAGGAAAACTGGCTGCCTCTAAGCATACATATATGCACACTGGCATATACAGAGATAATTTCCGTTTGCTTTAAGACACTAAGGGGAGTGGAATTTGGTGTTAATGATAACCAGGCCTCCTATATCATGTTTAAAACCAGAAAGGTATTGCTGGTAGAAATAATCATAAGCACACTGTTGCTTATGTCACTGTCAAACTCACTGTCAAATTATGAGGATGCCTTTCAGTAGTAAAAAAAAATAAATAAATTTTAAAAGCCATCTTGCATAGCTGAAAACATTTCGGAGTACTAGAGGGGGAGGAGACCCAGTCACACATGTCAAAATACCTTGGAAACATTTGTCAATGCTAGCAGAAATAATTGCTTACCTTAGAAGCAGTATGTATCCAGGTGTGCCACCTACTGACAAAGTATATGAAGTGATAACCGATATTACTAGAAAATAAAGGAACATCTTGGGGCACTCATTTCCTTTTTGACATGGTCCCACCACAGCTGAGGAGCTTTGTGAAGGAGATGCCAAGGTTCCCACACAGCTGCAGTTAAAAAATACCTGGAAGACAGCAGGCAAAAGTTTATGACAACCTAAACAGCAGAGAAGTGAATGCTCAGGAATTGCACATCATGCTTTCCTGGGCAACTGAAAGTTTAAATCCAAACTGGAAAATGTTTTTCAAAAGGAAAAGGTTTGTTCATTGAAGGAGAAATTTATAAATAAAGTATCTACTGTTGATGAATGTATTCAATGTTTTTTTTTAAAAAAAACAGTTTTGGTAGACAAAGACTAAAAAAAAACCCTCCTACATTCTCTGCTTGGGATTTCTGCTGGAAACAGCAATTGAGAAAGTCTTAACTGTCAGTGGCAGACATCTAAAAAACGTGAGCAGTTTAGGGCTGGGAAGGACATGCCTTACTCAGTTTTAATCTACTTACTCTGACAGAACTGGTTGTATTAGGAAAACTACACCACATACGGAAATGAAAGATTGCCTTACAGTGTTTTTCCCACTACCATTCGATGCCTGGCAGCCAGCAAGACAAGCAGAAATGTAAGTAACTCCATTTTCTCCACAGATGGGGTCCCAGTCATTCTTGGAACATGTGCAGCCCGAGTTGCACTCTGAAAAGAGGGCCTGCTCATAATCAGTCATCCGTTTACTCCTGGGGAAGAGAAGAAATTGCAATGATGTTTTGCAGCAGATGTGGCAGAAATCATTATCGAATCATGGGTTATGCTTTCTGTCAGGTGCACCTGGACAGACCTTCTGTCTGTAGTCCATTAAGGTGTTGTCTCTCCACACCCATGCAACAGTGCAAATTCTTCATTCTTTGTTATCAAAAGGTTTACACAATGTCACACCACCTACTGTGAGGTAGTAGATACACCATGAAGGGGGACAGCTAACAATTCCTACCTAGACATTTTCTCAGATTTTTCTAAGATTTTATTTACCTGAGATTTGACACAGTTTTGAGAAAACTGGACAAAAAAAAGTTTGATTACAACAGTGTCAAAGGGGGGGAGTGAGTTACTCATAGGAAAGAGTCACTGTAGAAGTTAGTAAAGGAATATCAGAGTGGGATTCACTCAAACTGAAGATAAGGTACCTTGCACAAGAGCTACCTGCCAACTTCAGCAAGCTGCTGCTGAAGCCACCAGTGAAGCAGCCCCTGGGGCTGCTGTGGAGTTGTTGCTGGAAACTCCTCCCCAAAAGTGAGCTTTACAGAGCAATAGCATGGGCAAAAGTGACAAAAAAAGAGTGCTAGCCTTCAGTATATCTCACGTTTAACATCATGGCTAACTCGTGGTTAGTCCATGAATCCTTAAGTTTTTGATTCAGAGGCTATTAAATGCCACATGTTGTTCAGCAGCACCAGAAGTAAGAAACAATTAATTGAATCTCACCCCCCTACTGAGCTCCTCACATTGCCAGAAATCTCTAGGCTCAAAGGATGAGTCCTATGGCAATAATAATTAAAAAGTAATCAGAAAAATAATATATACTTGTGGCATAAATCCCTCCAGGCTGAAGGCAACAATTACAAAAGAGTTCTGACACAATGCCCACTGGAATAAATGGAGCGGTTTCCACTGCTTTGAATCAAATTTCTGGGAAGCATATTTAGGTCAGTCATTCTCTTTTCAACAATATATACTTTGTGGAATAAAATTAGGAAGGAGTTCACTTTGCAATAGCACGTTCTGCCGAAGTGTACCCTTCCCAGCATACCCATGGTACGACACGGTCAATCCAGCCACATCCGAGTTCTCACAGCCCATTGCAAATAATGACAGGAGCAAAAGGTAACCAAAGAAAGATGATCCCAGTGAGAGTTTTGCAGCCCCTAAAACATCGACTCGAAATTTTTTCATGATGAGTCCCCCAGAGAATATGCCAAAGGCCACAGCAGGAATATTGATAAGACCTGAAATCAAAGAGAAAAAAGTCTGCATCAGTGAAAACCCCAGCTCAACGGACTATACTCCTCAGCCACAAAAACAGCAACAGCAATAAGATGAAGTAATAAAATATGAAAAGGGCATATTAACTGCCTAGAGTCAAATTGTTCCTACAAAGATGCTGAGGTTGCTTTGAAATACTTGCTCCCAGGGAAAAGTTTGTTTGCTAGTTCTTTGACATAGAGAGTATGTAGAAAATTTAGATAATGATCTTCCAATCTAGGTAGTTTTCTCCACTGTTATTTTGTTGGTGGAGGGAACACTGTAGTGTTAATTCAAGTACTTTTAGTATTATTTCTCACAAGAGCTTTGCCAGGCATGGAGAAGTTACCTGGGGTATCAGGCTGCTTAGGGCAGCCAAGTGAGCCACAGTCCCACTGCACCGTTTGTTTCTCTGGTTGTTCAAATGCTCCCTTCAGTGAGTGTTGTAACCGTAGAAAGATAGGACTTTCTTATATCAGATTTCAGGCAATCCAGTGAAAGAGGATTAAAGGAAATATACAAAACTGGGTGACCATTACTCCTCTACCTGGACAGCTTTGCTCAAAACACTGTCCATATCGATAGACGTGGACAAGACAAAAAAAAAATAAAAAATCCCGTTCAGTACATGCAAAAAAGGATTAAATAGAAGAGTAGTCCCCTTTGCTAGATTTCTGTTATTGAAAATTATTTTTCCAGCTTTACCAGTTAGTTCCAGCACATGAAATTCCCCCCTTGCACAGGACTATGTATGGGGTTTGCAGTTTTTAATCCATGCTGACGCTTAGCGATGCTGAACTAAGCGAGCGTACCACACGCAAGCAAGTACCAAAAACATACAGCAGGTGAAGTTTCAGAAGTTTGTTCAGGGCACTGAAGATATTATAACATGATTTCAAATGACTTAATATAAAACACTGATTTATGGCATTAGAGTCTAGTCTGCCTGCTAGGAAGCACACTGGGATTCCTTAGACTTCTGGCTTGAGTCAGTGTTTGATCCACCCGTACACATGGAAAAAGTCAGTACTTAGAAAAGATGCTAGTAGGAATGTTTGATGTTAGGAAAAGCCTTATTCTATATAGCAAACCAGGAATCAAGTATCTTGTCTGAGTACGTGAACCCAGTTCAGTTACTCACGAGGTTCAGGAAGCTTCACTGGGGCTGCACATACATGAAAATTTTACTTAACGGGATTTACAAGCAGTGTCCAAAATGTAGCATGTGTAAATTAAGAGTCACTATATAACAGGTTTTCCTGTTCTCTTTTGCTTGCAAGGGAGGACTAGGGTGGGAACTGGGAGCTGTGTGGTACACCAGAGAATACCCACAATCTGCTCGCCCATCCCCTAGAGACCCCTTTTGTTCACGCCTTTGTCTCATAGCCTTACAGACAACTCCATTCCTTGTCATTGGCATCATGGGGGTCTGAGAGGAGCGAAGTGTATATATTTAAGGAAAATCACATAAACGCAGCAGGAGTCATTCTACTTTCTGCATATTCCTCGGGTTGTGACTACTGAAAAATATCCTCTCATGACCTCCAGCTTCAAATTGCTCTGACAATTCTGATACCTATCAGAAAGACTGTGAAAGAAATTATTTAAAAAAAAAAAAAAAAAAAAAAAAAAAAAAGGAAAAGGGGAAGGGAAGGGAAAAAAAAAAAAAAAAAAAAAAGACATAGGAAAGAGGTATGGCAAGGTAAATAGACATTGTTAGTTCTAGTCAGTCTTCGGCTTTCTTAGCCAGGGTGGACTGGGAAAGAAAGGAAAATAAAGAAGAAAAGACACCTTATTACAGAGATGGCCACTCAGTCAGGATCTTCCCTAGCCAAGCCATCACACGTTCTCTGGTGGATACAGTCCCTATGCTTCATGAAATCAGATGGATCTTAATCCTCACTCAGTTTGCACATACCTGAAAGCTTAGCTCCAGAAAATCTTTAAATACAATGAGAAGCACTGTACTGGGATTGTTCTACGGACTTTTTCTGGCCATCGGCTATGCCTGAAGATTTCTCCTTCCTTGGAGGAGTTTTGTGCCAGGAAATTCCAGCTTCTATCTTTAAGGAATTAACATAGCACAATGGATCAATACAGCTTTTCTGCATATATATACCTCTGTTGCTGTGCAACTAATGCTGCTCTGAAGCAAGGCAGTTCCCTCTGTATTGGATAGATGTAAACCTCTTTGCTGTATAATGCTACTGAATCCCTGGACCTCAGGCACTGAAGCCAAGCCTGCATTCAGGATCAGCAGCTGGGCAGGAAAGTCTAGCATCCTGAAGACATCTCCAAAAATGGCCACCTCAGCACATTAAGGCAGAAGCAGCAGCTCTCTCTTTTGTGCTGTGTGGGAGGGTTTTGGAGACTTGACTTCACAACAGAGAAACGCCCTAAAGTGAAGTTAGGGCAGAAATATCTACTTTTCCTTCACCAGCACTGCACTGAGATAATGCTAGGGTTTTAACACACGTATTGTGTCATCACTGATAGAACTTCGACAGCCTTTTCTTTAACACCAACCTCTTCAGAAAGTAAGAAATCACTGGCAATATCACAGCTACTTTATGGTCAGTCCTTTAGCACTCTCTGAGCTGATCTTCATTTTGTTGAGATACATGGGAAGCCAGCAAGGAAATAGATCTGTCTGATGACAAATTTATGTAAAATATTTTTAAATTGATTCTCTTTTCAGTTATTCGCTTGTGCTGCACATGCATTATTGTTCAAATTTCCAGTAAAATGGGAAATAATGTATCAAATAATGCAATCTTTTGCAGTAACTTTTGCATAGATAAACTCAGAGCTAGCTAGTGCTAAAGCAGAAATGAAATAACTTACCTTCTATAAACTCCTATCTAAAGCCAGGCAGGGAAGGGGAAGAAATAAACATATCCTAAAAAAAAAAATCCAATTTTCCTATATGTATATATACCACTCCTAAAATATCCATTTTTTAATATATCAAGAAGCAGATATAGCATTACCTATAACAAAATTAGTTTTTGAAGATGTTTGCCCATACTGTTGTTCAATATACTTTGGCTTATATGTCACCATGCCAATTAAAGAATTGAACTGAATGATACTTGCACACAAATACAGAATGTAAACTGGGTTTCCAAAGAGGTTCTTCAGTGATGGCAAGAACTCTGAAAGACAAAACAGCAGAAATAACAGCCAGGCCAGTGAGAGAATAACTGCTATGAATAATGCTTTGCAGCAAGTTTGCACCTTCCAAAGAAGGACAACAGAACATTTCAAAAGAAATCCATGAAGTTTCATGATGCTCCTAAAATATTCTTCATTTCTGAATGAGGGAACCATGGAGCAAAACAGCTAGTGTCTAAGTCCAGATAGTCTCCTAAAATATTGTACCTAGTTTGTGTCCCTCCTTACTTTGATCAAGTATTGTATGCATTTTTCTAATGAATAACCTTAAAGAAAAAGGTTTAGCAAAAACTGAGATTCTTTTTACCTCTGTTTCTGCAACAGTGACTACCTGAATGAAATTTTTTTGCAGAATTTCATTATATTTTCTGCGCCACTAGCATAATTTTACATATTTCAGCTGGAGAAATTCTGTACACAAGAGCAGGTACAGTGAACAACGAAAAAAACCCTATTTGCACATACTAGTCAGGTGGAGAGTGATACTTGAAGGAACGTAGTAACTCTGAGGCCATATTTTAATAGCCTCAGAAAGTATAAGATTTTAAAGTATAAAAGCTAAGACTCAACAGCCAGGAAAGAAACTCTCGTGACTTGCCTTTTGCCATGTCAGCAATCGTCACTTGTTGCTGGTAAGATTTGTGTTGGTCTTTGTTATCCTCAGTGATGAACTTTGACTGCTCAGAAGAGGTACTGGAGTCCTTTCTGCTCTGAGGTTTCGGGAGGTGCTTTGGCAGGAACCAGAAGGGGATGCCAGCTAGAACGCTAATCACACCTGCTATTAAGTAACCCAGCCACCAGGCTCCCACCCACTGCACGTCCTTGTGAGTTATTGTCACACTGTCTGTACAAAGATAAAAAAAAGGAGAAAAAACCCACACCACTTTTCAAGAATATTTGCTGATAGGAAGGTGTTCTGGTTTGGGTTAGAACAGAACAATTCTGTTTAGTGGTTTCACTTTTCAGCTCAGTCTTGACTAACTAACTGCACTGTCTGAAGTTGGCAGCATGTTTTCACAGGCAGTGCCTGCTTCTAGCAGTGATAACACCTGATGTTTGGAGTTAATACCAAGGGTTAGTGTGCAGACCAAGGCCACTGCTAGATCTTGTGTAGCACATTGGGAGTGCAGAAAGTAAAAGGCTGCACTTGCAGGGTGGAGTGGACAGGACAGGTGACCCTAAACGGACCAACGGGGTCTTCTATTCCATGTACGTCATATTTGGCTGCTGGGGGCCCTTGATTGGTTGCTTTCAGCTTGGGGGCTCTTGCTTTGGGCCCTTGCTCAGATTCTTCATTTCTTCAATGACTGGAATCTGAGGAGGACTCTCTGTCCACTCTGCCTTTGATCCTGATCTGAGTGTTCCTGAATGCAATACCAGAAACCAGCTCCTGAACTCAGTTCCCCTCCACCCCCTCAGTTCCAGTCTGGGACTTTTTCCTGGTGCCTGCTCCACAGCATCAGTGGTGACGGTGACGTAATTGCCATTGGGGGTGTTGGGTTCGATACTGGTTCTGTAGATATTTGTATATATTCTATTTTGTTATTATTATTTTCCTTTTCATTAAAGCTGTTCTAGTTTCCTTTTCTAATTGATAAGTCTCTCTCCCTTATTCCCTTTCTCTTCCCCTTTGGAGAGGGAGAGGAGTTAACAGAAAGCATCTGTTATAGGTCTAGCAGGCTGCCCTGACCCTAAACTGTGACATAAGGCAGGTGATTTTGCTGGGACTTTTTCCAGAGGAGTGTCCATCCCCACCTTGCCAGATTTAGCTGTGCTGTGCGTCACTATCACTGCTACAGGACCAGTTGTGGGCAGGCAATAAGGACTTGGTGATTACTGTGACACAGCAATAGCCTTCCCTGACACCTCAGGGTCCTCACCCGTGCCATTCACACAACCACAGAGAGGCTACAAGGCCCAGGACATAAGGTAGTCCAAGGGGCCATGCACTTGCTCCCAGTCATGCTGTTCTGCATAAAAGCACCAGGGGAAAAAAATGGGGTGGAAGGTGTTTTCTCAGCAGGAAGGCAATCAGGATCTCTGGCATCCATCACAAGACTGCTTTTCTAGGCAATGGCAATGGACTACAAAATGCACACACAGAGTTCTCAGCAGAATTCTGAGCCTTAGTCATGCATCCTGGTGCCTGCTTTCCCCCTAGAATCTCCTGGTTAGGGCATCTCCTGAGGGGCATCATCTGCAGATCTGCTGGGGCTGAGGAAGTGTCAGGCCTCCTATTGCCCTCCACACCCATCCTTTTTGTCTCCTTCTCTGCATGGAGCGTGGCACTGCTGTCATCCTTTTTTATGGCATAAAGTGACTGCTCTACCCCCACTAACCCCTTATGCCTAGAAGGTAACTAGTCAGTTCTTGGCCTAAAACAGGCATTTCGGAGCCTGACTGAATTTTTAAAATGTGAATTTTCTGACTTACCCAGATCTACAAAGCCAATGTCAACATAAAGTTTGGCACACAGGGATCCTAGAAGAAAGCCAAATATTGGCCCTATAATTGCAACTGTCTGTACGCAACCTGCAAAAGAAAACAGGCGACTGATAATGCTTCTGAGTTAAACAGAGCACTACTTTTTGTTGCACCTAATAGCAAAATATGACATGTGATGTTTAACAAGTGATATAGTCTTAAAATACTGAGCCAGCCTTTGCTCTCTGTCACATTAGTTAGACAAGTTAGAACATTTTCAAGAAGAAAAAAGCCAACAATATGTCCCCCACTACATTGGCACTTCAATTGTTATCACCCAGTTAAAGAATAAAATTCAGTCCAAAGGAAAAATAGTCAGGGAACATAATGACCTAAACTCAATAGCAGCACCAACCCATAATTGCTAGAAACTCTTTAGTTGCCTAAATTGTAGTAACCAATCACTTCAAGTTGTTGTGGGCCCTGAATAGGCTAAAAAATCATTTTGCTTTGATACCCAATATTATCATGTTTCAATACATGCTCAGTAAAATTTTTGGAATATTTTGAGTTTTCAAAATTGATCTAGAAATCTAGAAAGACTGAATCTTGTACAGAGAGAATGTGATTTTTTTACCTTTTGTCAGGCTGGCAACTTGTCAAGACGTGAAGCTGATGGGGAAGGATTTTATGGTAATATTTTAGGTGAATGTGCAGAGGTCTTCAGATAATGAACACAACAAGAAAACACTGATATCAACTTTTTAAAGCCACAGCGCTATTGTTTATAGATCAGCCTGAATCTGAAGGAAATGTTTTGAGTGTCTGCTGAAATTCTATTTTAAGTACTGAAAAGAGCACATATTTTTTGTCACTTTCCAGAGAACTGAATGTGCACAGAGGCTCAGCAGTCCACATCCAGAAGAATTAGGAAGATTAGGGTAACAGCAGGAACCTAAGGTCAAATTCTTTCCTCAAATTAAGATAATGGAACTGTGCTGGTATAATTAAAGGGGAACTTGGTCCCCTGAGTGTACAGGACTGTTAAACAAAATTTAATATTTGAAATTATGCAAACAAAACAATCGGGGCAAGTTAATTCACTAACACTCATTTCATTATTCAGAATGACTCAGTTTCCTCTGGAGAAAAATCCATCAGGAAAAAAAAAATAATACTTTACCAATGTATAAAGCAGCATTCTCTTCAATGGCATAATCATCAATGTATGTAATTCCCAGAGGTTGGATAGGAGTTTCACCAATTCCACGCAAAAGATTTCCCAGTAAAACATAGATCCACATGGAAGAGCCAGCTTCCTTTTCACATCCTGAGTACATCACAAGAGAGAAAACAATGGTGTGTTTTTCATTACAGTTTGACACTGAATGCACAAGACATCTGAAATACTTTTAATGTGGGAAAACTAGTATGAAACACATGAAAAAAAGTTTTGTGGGGTGTGTGGATGTCAATTTTAACTTAATCATCTAAAGGTGGACAAATATTTAGCATGAACTACTTCAGTCAAAGATATTAGAAGATGGCCAGTTTTATAAATTTGTCACTATATCTTATTTTTGAGAACTTTTTCACTTATTTCCAGGCAAAACTCAGAGCTCCTGATGGAAAGATCTGGGAAACTGATGCTAGTTAACACTACCAGCCACATTTGACTGTCTTGACTTTAATGATGGTGATGATGATAGGGTTGAGAGTTTATTGGTAAGAATCAGGGGAAAGTTCAATAAGGCAAATATCACGGGGGAAGTCTGTTATAGATCACTCAACCAGGATGAAGAGGCAGAAAAAATATTCTATAAATAGCTGGAAGAAGTCTCACAATCACTACCACTTGATCTCATGGTGGACTTCAACTTACCAGATGTCCGCTGGAAATAAAATATAGCAGAGTGAAAACGGTCCAGGAATTTCCTGGAATGTGTGAAAGTTAATTGCCTGGCACAGTTTCTGAGTGAGATAACTAAGGAAGGTGCCCCACAAATAACAGATCTGTTTGTGAACAGAGAAGGACTTGTGGGTAATGTGATGATTGGAGGCTGTCTTGGATATAGTGACCATGAAACGGCAGAGTTTTCAGTTCTTGGGCAAGTAAGAAACGTGGACAGTAGAACTGCCATATTGGACTTCCAGAGGGGACTTTGGTTTGTGTAGGTAGGAGACTGGTTGGGAGAGTGACTTGGGAACTATATGAAGCGGATCATCCTGAGTGCCATCATATGTCATGTACATAGATAACGAGAAAATCAGGTCCAGTCAGTATGGGTTTATGAGTGGCAGATCCTGCTTGAATACCCTGATTTCCTTCTGTGACAGGGTGATTTGTTTCTTGAACGCAGGAAAAGGTATGGATATTGTATACCAGGACTTTAGTAAAGCCTTTGACACTTTCCCATCGAATTTTCTTGGAGAAATTGGCTGCTCTTGGCTTGGATGGGCATACACATCTCTGTATAGAAGACTATCTGGCTAGCTGAGC
This sequence comes from Baryphthengus martii, assembly GCA_013396935.1. NCBI lineage: Eukaryota > Metazoa > Chordata > Aves > Coraciiformes > Momotidae > Baryphthengus > Baryphthengus martii. Next base: position 8,558 of record VWZK01007888.1, on the reverse strand, counting down.
CCAGAGAGTCATGGTAAATAGAGTTAAATCCAGTTGACAGCCAGTCACAAGCGGTGTTCCCCAGGGCTCAGTATTGGGGCCAGTTCCATTTAATAGCTTTATCAATGACCTGGACAAAAGGATTGAGGGCATCCTCAGTAAGTCTACAGATGACACCAAGTTGGGTGGGAGTGTTGGTCTGCTTGAGAGTAGGAAGGCTCTACAGAGAGATCTGAACAGGCCAGATAGATGTGCCAAGGCCAATGATATGAAGTTCAACAAAGCCAAATGCCTCAGGACAGGCTGAATAAATGTACTGAGGCCAATGATAATGAAGTTCAACAAGGCCAAGTGCTGGGGCCTGCACTTCGGTCACAACAACCCCATGCAATGCTACAGGCTTGGAGACAAATGACTTGAAGGCTGTCCTGCTGGAAAGGACCTGGGGATATTGCTTGGCAGCTGGCTGAACATGAGCCAGCAGCGTGCCCAGGTGGTCAAGAAGGCCAAGAGCATCCTGGCTTATATCAGAAATAGCGTGGCCAGCAGGACTAGAGAAGTGACTGTCCTCTTTCCTGTACTCGGCACTGGTGAGGCCACACCTTGCATATCGTGTCTGGTTTTGGGCCCCTCTCAAGGACATTGAGGTGCTGGAGTGTATCCAGAGAAGGACAATGAATCTGTTGTGAGGTCTGGAGAATAAGTCTTACGAGGAGAGGCTCAGAGTCCTGGGGTTGTTCAGCCTAGAGAAAAGGATGCTCAGTGGAGACCTTTTTGTTCTCTACAATGGCCTGAAAGGAGATCGTAGCGAGGTGGAGGTCAGTCTCTTCTCCCAGATAGTAAGTGAGAGGACAAGGGGAAATTGCTTCAGGTTGCACCAGATTGGATATTAGAAAAGTTTCTTCACAGAAAGGGTTGTAAAGGCCTGGAACAGGGAGCCCAGTGACGTGGTGGGGTGACCATCCCTGCATGTATTTAAAGGATGTATAGATGTGGTGCTGAGGGAGATGGTTTGGTGGCAATGTGGCAGTGCTAAGTTAACAGTTGGACTCAATGACCATAAAAATCTTTCCCAATGTAATGAATTCTATGATTCTATGATCCATTCCACAGGTAAGAGGATGCAAATATGCACATTTTTGGGTGAAATATAGAGGATTTGATTTGCTCATCCACAGCTTGCCCAGAAGGAGCTCAATGCATCTAGTGGGGAGATGGCTTTGTGTTGTGCCTAATGGGGTCAGAGGTGAGGGAAAGAAACAAGAAGGGGGGGGTCTATAGGCTAGGAGACCCAAGCAGCTATTTCCAGTAGGCTGAAGATCTAAAGGCTTTTTTCCTGGCATAGGGAAGATCATGACTTGCCAAGGTCCCCATGGGAGATTTGCCTTAGCCCGTAAATCTGCCTTTTCTGTGGGAAAGGTTCATCTCATTCCCATTTATTACATTTTGCATTCTAATAAACTATTGCGTAACAGTTTGGGAGCCTTTTAATGCATTCTAGTGCGCTTAGCGCAATATTTAACAGAGATCATTCTCACCTGCATTTATTTTTGCTTGAGATTTTTCCAAGGCTGAGAGTGGAGTTTGGTTTTTATCCTGCAGGCATGGAGAGACGCTAACAGTCGAATTGATGGTGGAAGTGAATCTTTCATATCGATATCTGTTTATAAACCAAAGTCAGTTTTAATTGTCCCAACTTACAAGAAAAAGCAGACATATCTCTTACTACCATGGAAAATAGGCCCATAGTACTTAAGTGCAAATTTCATCTGTATCCAGTGTTGCCAATGATGGTTTACAGGGGTAAATGGAACTTGGTTTATACCGAGTGATAATACATGAAAATTGTCCCTTCAGTTCTCTTGGTGTCACAGTGATGTACATCAGTTTAATAGGCGCTTTGCTCTGCTATGATTCATGAATCTGTACTATGAGATTATCAAATAGTGAGTGTATCCTCTGGCTTCTGTTTGATACTCAGATTGTCACTTGAGTTTAGTCATCGCTTCAGCACCGAAGCTTCAACAGTTCTTAAACTGTGTCAAAATGTAGCTGATCAAGATCATATACTAATAAAACGATAAATTGACTACAACTAAGAATAACATATATGTTTAATTATTTACTCTACAGTAAGAAGTATTTCCACAAAAAAAATTGAGTAACTACATTCACATATTCTGTTTCTTTGGGCGTCTTCACAATCAGCGTCTAAATATTTCAGTGAGCTAACATTCAGTGTGCATAGCCCAGCTGGAAAATACCGATCACTTTGCACTTACCGTCCCATGAAGAACTGGGGCATCGCAATTAGGAATGTTCCCGCTGACATAATTAAGCAGCCTGCTCCAATTATTCTTGGCCTGTGAAGCTTCGCTCCGAAATAGCTTACAAGAATTATGATTAGGAGGTTCCCTTTGAGAGTGCAAAAGGAAAACTAAGTTTTATGGCTTGTTGATAAGAGATCCCTCAAAATAATGATTCCTAGTGTGTGGTACAGGCAGATATTTCAGGAGGAGAGGGCTGACTGCATGGGGTTAGTGCTTCTCCCTCTTTCCAGGCATTCTTACAGGAGCCCAACACTTTCCATGATAAGATAGCCATAAACTTATGGATAAGCAGCTGGAAAAGAGGAGAAGGACTGTGCCAGCTGAAGAGGACAAATAACCAGGAAAGGAGGGAATCGAACAGAGCTATATACACTTAGGCTAAGGTTCATTCCCATGAATACCACAGTCCACTGGACACTCATGAGATAAATTCAGTAATCTGAAATCGTAAGAGATAATGTTGTGCTGGAAACCTTACTACGAGGGAAGGGAGTGGACTGGGCAGTGAACATAGATTACAGTTAATTGTTTAGACTCTTGCTGCTTAATAAATCACAATAATAAACACTTGTGGGGGAGGTGGATTGCTGAGAAAGTGGAAATCTGTGCATGTAAATTCTCAACAATCAAAATTTCTATTAGTATTAGTTACCCTGACATTAAGCTTATCAAATAACAAAATATCAACGACTATAGTGAATTGCTTGAATTAGCAACCCTATCCTATCCAACTTAATCACACTGACAATCAGGCTGACTTGTACTAGGTGAATCTTGGTCAGTTTTAATGGTTCAAGGAGAGTCATACAGTCATTTTTCACCACAAACTGCGTCACTGTTTTATTTTTCTGAAAAAAAAAAAAAAGGGTTTCTGTTACACATACCAATTTCAAAACTGCCATCAATAACGCCAACCAAAGAGGATGGGATATCAAATCTTCTTTCTATTTGTGTGATAGTACTTTTTAGATAACTTCCTGACAGTGCTTTAGCAAAATAAACAAAAGACAATGCACCAAGAAATATCTGTGAAAAAAATTGACAGTGATTAAAATCTGGCAGTACAGAAGGCTTTGTGTTACAAATTATTTAAAAATAATTTTTACATTCCCGTCTCTTCTTTTGCCAAATAACCACATAAATATTTCTCCTACTTTTTATGAATGATTGCTGACTTGCTAAATCGCCAGTTTGTCCATTTCTTATGAGCAGTAATGATAAAAACTGAACTTCCTATCAGCCACTGCTAATTTCAGGTGGGTTTCAAAGCTATCAGTGCTTTGAAGGACAGAGTCATATATATACCCTCCTGAACTCTCTAAGGAGGAGGTATCTTACACAGTAACAGTAAGAGTAAATGTTAATTGTGGCTTGATGGAGAGGTGAGTTATTTGGGTATTTTTTTAACAGGCTTTTCAACCAGCTGGGTTTTAGGCTCCTATTCTCATAAGCTGTTCCTGTTGAACCCCAGGGTGGCCCAGAGGCAGAAGTCTCTGCCTTCTGTTACCTGCCAGGCAATTCTCTTCTAGGTTTGTCCTTTCTCCACCAGATCTCTTAAACACTTTAATACATATATTTTCTTTTGAGTGAGCGCTACCTTTTACTGGAGGATGACCATCTTTCATTGTTTTGTTTTTCAGAGGCAGTTATTTTCTCTTAGTTATCACTAAATCTATTTTAATGTGTTAGTTTGAATCAGGAGCGACCTTTGGAAATGAAACTCCCATCCCCTCCTCTGCACTTTGATACATAAAATTAAAGTGTAAGAGATGTACTGCATAAGGGCATTATATTCACTTCACCAACAAATGGCTCTTCAGTCTCTGGGACAAGACTAGAGCTGATCTGAAGTAACTCCCCACCTCGACATGCATAGTGGGAGTGCAGGGTCCTTAATACCTACTGTTCCACTCTTGCAGAGCTATTGCCTAAATTTGCCTTTACTAAATGAGTTTATGACCTCCAGGGATATTCACACGCTGTGCAATTGGTCAAGGTCAACATTGCTTTCTACCTTCAGATACCGGCTCTTTACGTTGTTGTAAAAGGTGTTAAAAAACCAAACAAACCGATCCCCTAAACCAAAACTTAAAAGACACACTGATATTTCATATAAAGAAAGGTCTGGACCCTTGTCTGCTCCTTAGGTCTGCTCTCTGAGCAATCATGCTTCCAGGAAGCAGGTGCTCTCAAGCAATGTACTCACCTCCTGTGCAATACTCCTTACAACATCTCATTTGACAAGGCACATTGGTAATAACACTGGCATCACTGTTGAATGCAAATTCTTGTGTTAAGGTTCAAATATATCTCTGTGTCACATTCAACACATTTTATCTGGTGCTGTTTATTGCTTCTTCAGAAACACTCGTGGGTAAATAAATAGTATCTGGTTATTTTGCACAATGAGGGCTCTCAAAAAGCTCACCAGTAAAAATATTGCTACAATATTTTACATTTTCTATGTGTTTATGCCCTTGGATTTTAAATAGCAATGTGAAAGCAAATATAGTTTTTCACAGGAAAATTGTATAAGTTAAACTAGAACTTTAAACCTCTCTGACTGTCTTTGGCATACGTTTTACTACTGGGTTTGCAACTGTCCCAGGAGAGAGATGGAGACTGAGTGCAATGCTGGAAAAACACTCCCGATTTAGAGCTGGGGCAGAAAGGTACATATGATTTTACGTTCTTTCTTCTGTGGTTTGTCAATGCCTGTAAGTAAAATATTTCACCATATCTTTCAGGTTAATAAAGGCAATTTTAAAACATGGGAAGGCTGATAATTGGTAAAAACCACCTGTTGAATCTGCACATTGTTTTAGTAACATATTACTCAAATACAGATATGAAACAGATTTTTTTTTTGTGACTTACTTAGAAATATATTTACTCATTTCATACCAACTCATCAAGACATAACCAGAAATGAAAAAAAGGTTAGTTCAGCAAAAAAAAGGTTTTCTAAGTCCCAACTGGAATAGACTAATCATATTGTTTTGTGTTCCCAGAACACACAAATTTTAGCAGAAATAAACTGAGCTAAAATATTATTGCTTTTCTAATTTTGGAGCTAGTAAACTGATTCCTGACTGGTTAATCTGTGACTGAAGGTTTTTTCAGTGAGAGAATCTGATTATTGTTGCAGCAAATGGAGGAAGAATGATAGAATTACTATTATGTTACAAATTTAATTAGTACAACTCATCTTCTATTTCAAAACAGGACCTCATTCTCGGACCTTTACAGGATCAGGCAAAATCAAGGAGAATATTCAGGAATGAAAAGATTTTTATAGCAATCATCAGACTCAATTAATCCTGCAAAATCTTAACCGCTTTGCATAATTTATTGAGTCCAGGTCAGCTATTGATGAAGTCATTCGCTGCGTTGGGAGCTGGATTAGTATCTGAAAGTTCCTATATGTGTGTGTGAGTATGAAAAAACAATAGAAGTAGTGTGCAAGATAAAAACAACTGGGCAAGGCCAAAGACTCATTTTCCATATAACACAAATCATCTCACCTCACTGTTGTATGGTGATTTATTGAGAGCTCACCCAAAAGAGTGTCAGTATTTTAAAGTGTAGCTTCATACAGAAGGTAGAGAGAGGAGCCAAAGCATCATGCTGCCTGCTGTACCCCAGTGTTCTGCACGAGGAGGAATGCTCCTCCAAGGTGCAGAGATCCTACTGTCAGGTAACTACATTATGAGGCTTAAAGCAGGGAGTCTCCATTGCCTTGGGGAAGCACTTCTCATGAGTGAGATAAATGCAGATACAGCACTTCTGCAATTTTATTTCAAAGTCACCTTATGCAGAGCTCTCTCAAATCAGGAACATTACATTAATACTTCAATAATATAGCACTTAGAACATGCGGACCATAATACAAATACTATTTTTTCAGAGCCCAGAAGACTACCATGGTTACAATTTTAAAAAAGCAATCTGTACCAACAGCTGCCTGTGGTATTTGTCTGTCAGTACTCTGTTCTTAACTTCAGGAAAATAGGGTGGATAAAGTGACCTTTCAGAATGACCCTTGAAGACCTCATAACACACAAGCCTCAATCAACATCTTATAGTTGAATACTGACAAACGTTTTTGTGACTTAGAAATATCTTTAATTATTTCGTACTGACTCAGTGAGACATAATAAGAACTGAAAAAGTTATAGTTCACCCAAAAAAAGAAGAGGTTTTCTAAGCTGCTGCTGGAATATTCAAAAACTCTTACTCTACCTTTATACCTCCACAACGTGACTGTTTTTCCTTGGATGCAGAAGATTCAGATTTGAAGGAAGATCGATCGAGAGGCAGGATTGTGCTGTTTGAGAAAAACTGAGTATTTTCTTTTGATGAAATCTCCATGATGATATCCCTCGCTTCTAAACCAGAAAACAAAACATGAAGAACATTTTAAAAGGGCATCCTATTAGCTCAGCCTCAACAACTTGTCATGTGACGGCAACACCCCGCTGTACTGTTTTCCCTACAACAGCAATTATCAAACTTCACAACAGAATCTGACCAGTGCACTGGATGTTTAATTATGGAAATTTGCAATCCACTTGCCTATCACAATGAAGATTAAATCACACTCAGCAAACAGTCACCATCTTCATTCTCTAGCTATCATCAACGTGATTTCATTGAGTGTTTGACCAAGCATTACTGGCAGACTAAATGAGACTTGTTAACATTTTAAACATTTCCGAAGCCTATATGCAAGTTCATGTTTCCATATGTGACCATGTCTGCAGAGATTTCTCAGAGCTGATCCCTGAATTTCCCATATATCTGGGACATTAAGTAATTAGATCAAAGGAAATCTAGCCTCCTTAATGAGGGACTTGAATTGTTTTAGATTGAAACATTAGCTCTAATCGTCTGATGTTAGCTAATGAGTTACACAAGAATAAAGAGGTTTAGTTCCCTTTACCATTTTACATAGAGCCTTAGGGCTCAGCAATCAATCGTTACAGGAAAAATGTGAATTTGCTTCTTTACAGGTAAATACAAAGAAGTAAAGAAAACCTAAATACTGCACTTTGGGAACAAAAGATATCAGTAATTCTTAAATCTCTACTTACATACTGCAGTACTTTGTTCCTAATTTAAATCTCTAAATCAGATCTGAGAATATTTATGAAATCAGCTTCTGTGTTCATTTTTAAGTAGCACCATGTTTTAAAGAACTGTTGGCTGAAAATATTAATAAGAGAAATTTTTATTCTTCTATGTTTGTCTAAAGCTACAGATCTTACATAAGTAAAAAGCAGATAAGGTTTTATGTATATTTATATATATGTGTGCATACATGCATTTTCATGGCTTCCCAAGGGTCTATGTAGTAGATAGCTGTATTGCCAGAAATGTTACGTGAAAATAAAAAAAAGTATATATAGATCTATCTAGGTAGATTTAGGTATCAAGATTTGCTCATGCAAATACTTGCCTCGCCTAGGCTCTGTTCATATCTGCACAAGACAAAAAAGACTGTGGCTGTGGTACCCACATTTTCACGGAGATCTCTCCACCCCATTAGATGAAAGAAGAGCTACTGAATGCATGTAAGGGAAACATTTGCCTTTGACACCGCCCTGACAGAGACTCTAATGTATTTCCTGGTCAGCACTAAAGGGTATATAGGGTTTTTAAAAAAATTGTAACAAAATAAGAATAGTTTGTGGTCACTGCAGAAAAAACTTCTAACCCATTCCTGCTCTGTTTTTGACTTTCTCGTTATCTATCTTGCACATTGTGTCGCAAGTCACATTGTCTCTCTATGCCCTACTTCTGAACATGTCCAATGGGGAATGACAGCATATACCTCACAGTATTCATGTGAGGAGAAATTCATCCAAACATAAGCATGGGAATGACACACAGATGCTTCCATGTAAGCACATTAAATTGCTTTTAGCTTAAGTTTTGAAGTATCTTCATATTCCTACTACAGCAAACTTGGAATAAAAAGAAAAAAAAAAAAGGAAAACATCAGAAACACAGCTAAGTGAATTCTCTTGATCTCTGAGCAAAGCAGAATCTTTTTAGAGAAGGTCCTGAAGAAGAACAGGGGGCCCGCACACTCTCCACTATTGCGCCCCATATGGAGGGATGGCAAAAAAAAATTAAAAATTACAATAGAATAAAATTGCAATAGAATAAAATAAAAAAAAAATAATAACAAAATGTAAAATAAAATAAAATATAAAATATAAAATAAAAAATAAAATAAAATAAAAT